>OZ037924.1:987848-1218044 GCA_964035575.1 Rhynchopus sp. YZ270_cl-10 | reverse complement strand
TTGCGGGTTTGCGGGTTTGCGGGTTTGCGGTTGCGGGTTTGCGGGTTTGCGGGTTTGCGGGTTTGCGGGTTTGCGGGTTTGCGGGTTGCGGGTTTGCGGGTTTGGCGGTTTTGCGGGTTTGCGGGTTTGCGGGGTTTGCGGGGTTTGCGGGTTTGCGGGTTTGCGGTTTGCGGGTTTGCGGGTTTGCGGTGTTTGCGGGTTTGCGGGTTTGCGGGTTTGCGGGTTTGCGGGTTTGCGGGTTTGCGGGTTTGCGGGTTTGCGGGTTTGCGGGTTTGCGGGTTTGCGGTGTTGCGGGTTTGCGGGTTTGCGGCGGGTTTGCGGGTTTGCGGGTTTGCGGGTTTGCGGGTTTGCGGGTTTGCGGGTTTGCGGTTTGCGGGTTTGCGGGTTTGCGGGTTTGCGGGTTTGCGGGTTTGCGGGTTTGCGGGTTTGCGGGTTTGCGGGTTTGCGGGTTTGCGGTTTGCGGGTTTGCGGGTTTGCGGGTTTGCGGGTTTGCGGGTTTGCGGGTTTGCGGGTTTGCGGGTTTGCGGGTTTGCGGGTTTGCGGGTTTGCGGGTTTGCGGGTTTGCGGGTTTGCGGGTTTGCGGGTTTGCGGGTTTGCGGGTTTGCGGGTTTGCGGGTTTGCGGGTTTGCGGGTTTGCGGGGTTTGCGGGGTTTGCGGGTTTGCGGGTTTGCGGGGTTTGCGGGTTTGCGGGTTTGCGGGTTTGCGGGTTTGCGGGTTGCGGGTTTGCGGGTTTGCGGTTTGCGGTTTGCGGGTTTGCGGGGTTTGCGGGTTTGCGGGTTTGCGGGTTTGCGGGTTTGCGGGTTTGCGGGTTTGCGGGTTTGCGGGTTTGCGGGTTTGCGGTTTTGCGGGTTTGCGGGTTTGCGGGTTTGCGGGTTTGCGGGTTTGCGGGTTTGCGGGTTTGCGGGTTTGCGGGTTTGCGGGTTTGCGGGGTTTGCGGGTTTGCGGGTTTGCGGGTTTGCGGGTTTGCGGGTTTGCGGGTTTGCGGGTTTGCGGGTTTGCGGGTTTGCGGGTTTGTGGGTTTGCGGGTTTGCGGGTTTGCGGGTTTGCGGGTTTGCGGGTTTGCGGGTTTGCGGGTTTGCGGGTTTTGCGGGTTTGCGGGTTTGCGGGTTTGCGGGTTTGCGGGTTTGCGGGTTTGCGGGTTTGCGGGTTTGCGGGTTTGCGCGGTTTGCGGGTTTGCGGGTTTGCGGGTTTGCGGGTTTGCGGGTTTGCGGGTTTGCGGGTTTGCGGGTTTGCGGGTTTGCGGGTTTGCGGGTTTGCGGGTTTGCGGGTTTGCGGGTTTGCGGGTTTGCGGGTTTGCGGGTTTGCGGGTTTGCGGGTTTGCGGGTTTGCGGGTTTGCGGGTTTGCGGGTTTGCGGGTTTGCGGGTTTGCGGGTTTGCGGGTTTGCGGGTTTGCGGGTTTGCGGGTTTGCGGGTTTGCGGGTTTGCGGGTTTGCGGGTTTGCGGGTTTGCGGGTTTGCGGGTTTGCGGGTTTGCGGGTTTGCGGGTTTGCGGGTTTGCGGGTTTGCGGGTTTGCGGGTTTGCGGGTTTGCGGGTTTGCGGGTTTGCGGGTTTGCGGGTTTGCGGGTTTGCGGGTTTGCGGGTTTGCGGGTTTGCGGGTTTGCGGGTTTGCGGGTTTGCGGGTTTGCGGGTTTGCGGGTTTGCGGGTTTGCGGGTTTGCGGGTTTGCGGGTTTGCGGGTTTGCGGGTTTGCGGGTTTGCGGGTTTGCGGGTTTGCGGGTTTGCGGGTTTGCGGGTTTGCGGGTTTGCGGGTTTGCGGGTTTGCGGGTTTGCGGGTTTGCGGGTTTGCGGGTTTGCGGGTTTGCGGGTTTGCGGGTTTGCGGGTTTGCGGGTTTGCGGGTTTGCGGGTTTGCGGGTTTGCGGGTTTGCGGGTTTGCGGGTTTGCGGGTTTGCGGGTTTGCGGGTTTGCGGGTTTGCGGGTTTGCGGGTTTGCGGGTTTGCGGGTTTGCGGGTTTGCGGGTTTGCGGGTTTGCGGGTTTGCGGGTTTGCGGGTTTGCGGGTTTGCGGGTTTGCGGGTTTGCGGGTTTGCGGGTTTGCGGGTTTGCGGGTTTGCGGGTTTGCGGGTTTGCGGGTTTGCGGGTTTGCGGGTTTGCGGGTTTGCGGGTTTGCGGGTTTGCGGGTTTGCGGGTTTGCGGGTTTGCGGGTTTGCGGGTTTGCGGGTTTGCGGGTTTGCGGGTTTGCGGGTTTGCGGGTTTGCGGGTTTGCGGGTTTGCGGGTTTGCGGGTTTGCGGGTTTGCGGGTTTGCGGGTTTGCGGGTTTGCGGGTTTGCGGGTTTGCGGGTTTGCGGGTTTGCGGGTTTGCGGGTTTGCGGGTTTGCGGGTTTGCGGGTTTGCGGGTTTGCGGGTTTGCGGGTTTGCGGGTTTGCGGGTTTGCGGGTTTGCGGGTTTGCGGGTTTGCGGGTTTGCGGGTTTGCGGGTTTGCGGGTTTGCGGGTTTGCGGGTTTGCGGGTTTGCGGGTTTGCGGGTTTGCGGGTTTGCGGGTTTGCGGGTTTGCGGGTTTGCGGGTTTGCGGGTTTGCGGGTTTGCGGGTTTGCGGGTTTGCGGGTTTGCGGGTTTGCGGGTTTGCGGGTTTGCGGGTTTGCGGGTTTGCGGGTTTGCGGGTTTGCGGGTTTGCGGGTTTGCGGGTTTGCGGGTTTGCGGGTTTGCGGGTTTGCGGGTTTGCGGGTTTGCGGGTTTGCGGGTTTGCGGGTTTGCGGGTTTGCGGGTTTGCGGGTTTGCGGGTTTGCGGGTTTGCGGGTTTGCGGGTTTGCGGGTTTGCGGGTTTGCGGGTTTGCGGGTTTGCGGGTTTGCGGGTTTGCGGGTTTGCGGGTTTGCGGGTTTGCGGGTTTGCGGGTTTGCGGGTTTGCGGGTTTGCGGGTTTGCGGGTTTGCGGGTTTGCGGGTTTGCGGGTTTGCGGGTTTGCGGGTTTGCGGGTTTGCGGGTTTGCGGGTTTGCGGGTTTGCGGGTTTGCGGGTTTGCGGGTTTGCGGGTTTGCGGGTTTGCGGGTTTGCGGGTTTGCGGGTTTGCGGGTTTGCGGGTTTGCGGGTTTGCGGGTTTGCGGGTTTGCGGGTTTGCGGGTTTGCGGGTTTGCGGGTTTGCGGGTTTGCGGGTTTGCGGGTTTGCGGGTTTGCGGGTTTGCGGGTTTGCGGGTTTGCGGGTTTGCGGGTTTGCGGGTTTGCGGGTTTGCGGGTTTGCGGGTTTGCGGGTTTGCGGGTTTGCGGGTTTGCGGGTTTGCGGGTTTGCGGGTTTGCGGGTTTGCGGGTTTGCGGGTTTGCGGGTTTGCGGGTTTGCGGGTTTGCGGGTTTGCGGGTTTGCGGGTTTGCGGGTTTGCGGGTTTGCGGGTTTGCGGGTTTGCGGGTTTGCGGGTTTGCGGGTTTGCGGGTTTGCGGGTTTGCGGGTTTGCGGGTTTGCGGGTTTGCGGGTTTGCGGGTTTGCGGGTTTGCGGGTTTGCGGGTTTGCGGGTTTGCGGGTTTGCGGGTTTGCGGGTTTGCGGGTTTGCGGGTTTGCGGGTTTGCGGGTTTGCGGGTTTGCGGGTTTGCGGGTTTGCGGGTTTGCGGGTTTGCGGGTTTGCGGGTTTGCGGGTTTGCGGGTTTGCGGGTTTGCGGGTTTGCGGGTTTGCGGGTTTGCGGGTTTGCGGGTTTGCGGGTTTGCGGGTTTGCGGGTTTGCGGGTTTGCGGGTTTGCGGGTTTGCGGGTTTGCGGGTTTGCGGGTTTGCGGGTTTGCGGGTTTGCGGGTTTGCGGGTTTGCGGGTTTGCGGGTTTGCGGGTTTGCGGGTTTGCGGGTTTGCGGGTTTGCGGGTTTGCGGGTTTGCGGGTTTGCGGGTTTGCGGGTTTGCGGGTTTGCGGGTTTGCGGGTTTGCGGGTTTGCGGGTTTGCGGGTTTGCGGGTTTGCGGGTTTGCGGGTTTGCGGGTTTGCGGGTTTGCGGGTTTGCGGGTTTGCGGGTTTGCGGGTTTGCGGGTTTGCGGGTTTGCGGGTTTGCGGGTTTGCGGGTTTGCGGGTTTGCGGGTTTGCGGGTTTGCGGGTTTGCGGGTTTGCGGGTTTGCGGGTTTGCGGGTTTGCGGGTTTGCGGGTTTGCGGGTTTGCGGGTTTGCGGGTTTGCGGGTTTGCGGGTTTGCGGGTTTGCGGGTTTGCGGGTTTGCGGGTTTGCGGGTTTGCGGGTTTGCGGGTTTGCGGGTTTGCGGGTTTGCGGGTTTGCGGGTTTGCGGGTTTGCGGGTTTGCGGGTTTGCGGGTTTGCGGGTTTGCGGGTTTGCGGGTTTGCGGGTTTGCGGGTTTGCGGGTTTGCGGGTTTGCGGGTTTGCGGGTTTGCGGGTTTGCGGGTTTGCGGGTTTGCGGGTTTGCGGGTTTGCGGGTTTGCGGGTTTGCGGGTTTGCGGGTTTGCGGGTTTGCGGGTTTGCGGGTTTGCGGGTTTGCGGGTTTGCGGGTTTGCGGGTTTGCGGGTTTGCGGGTTTGCGGGTTTGCGGGTTTGCGGGTTTGCGGGTTTGCGGGTTTGCGGGTTTGCGGGTTTGCGGGTTTGCGGGTTTGCGGGTTTGCGGGTTTGCGGGTTTGCGGGTTTGCGGGTTTGCGGGTTTGCGGGTTTGCGGGTTTGCGGGTTTGCGGGTTTGCGGGTTTGCGGGTTTGCGGGTTTGCGGGTTTGCGGGTTTGCGGGTTTGCGGGTTTGCGGGTTTGCGGGTTTGCGGGTTTGCGGGTTTGCGGGTTTGCGGGTTTGCGGGTTTGCGGGTTTGCGGGTTTGCGGGTTTGCGGGTTTGCGGGTTTGCGGGTTTGCGGGTTTGCGGGTTTGCGGGTTTGCGGGTTTGCGGGTTTGCGGGTTTGCGGGTTTGCGGGTTTGCGGGTTTGCGGGTTTGCGGGTTTGCGGGTTTGCGGGTTTGCGGGTTTGCGGGTTTGCGGGTTTGCGGGTTTGCGGGTTTGCGGGTTTGCGGGTTTGCGGGTTTGCGGGTTTGCGGGTTTGCGGGTTTGCGGGTTTGCGGGTTTGCGGGTTTGCGGGTTTGCGGGTTTGCGGGTTTGCGGGTTTGCGGGTTTGCGGGTTTGCGGGTTTGCGGGTTTGCGGGTTTGCGGGTTTGCGGGTTTGCGGGTTTGCGGGTTTGCGGGTTTGCGGGTTTGCGGGTTTGCGGGTTTGCGGGTTTGCGGGTTTGCGGGTTTGCGGGTTTGCGGGTTTGCGGGTTTGCGGGTTTGCGGGTTTGCGGGTTTGCGGGTTTGCGGGTTTGCGGGTTTGCGGGTTTGCGGGTTTGCGGGTTTGCGGGTTTGCGGGTTTGCGGGTTTGCGGGTTTGCGGGTTTGCGGGTTTGCGGGTTTGCGGGTTTGCGGGTTTGCGGGTTTGCGGGTTTGCGGGTTTGCGGGTTTGCGGGTTTGCGGGTTTGCGGGTTTGCGGGTTTGCGGGTTTGCGGGTTTGCGGGTTTGCGGGTTTGCGGGTTTGCGGGTTTGCGGGTTTGCGGGTTTGCGGGTTTGCGGGTTTGCGGGTTTGCGGGTTTGCGGGTTTGCGGGTTTGCGGGTTTGCGGGTTTGCGGGTTTGCGGGTTTGCGGGTTTGCGGGTTTGCGGGTTTGCGGGTTTGCGGGTTTGCGGGTTTGCGGGTTTGCGGGTTTGCGGGTTTGCGGGTTTGCGGGTTTGCGGGTTTGCGGGTTTGCGGGTTTGCGGGTTTGCGGGTTTGCGGGTTTGCGGGTTTGCGGGTTTGCGGGTTTGCGGGTTTGCGGGTTTGCGGGTTTGCGGGTTTGCGGGTTTGCGGGTTTGCGGGTTTGCGGGTTTGCGGGTTTGCGGGTTTGCGGGTTTGCGGGTTTGCGGGTTTGCGGGTTTGCGGGTTTGCGGGTTTGCGGGTTTGCGGGTTTGCGGGTTTGCGGGTTTGCGGGTTTGCGGGTTTGCGGGTTTGCGGGTTTGCGGGTTTGCGGGTTTGCGGGTTTGCGGGTTTGCGGGTTTGCGGGTTTGCGGGTTTGCGGGTTTGCGGGTTTGCGGGTTTGCGGGTTTGCGGGTTTGCGGGTTTGCGGGTTTGCGGGTTTGCGGGTTTGCGGGTTTGCGGGTTTGCGGGTTTGCGGGTTTGCCCCTGACCAGAAGAAGCAAGCGAGGGTGAGGGAATTGCTGAGGGCGCAGAGCGAGGCTTGGATGTGGACGGAGGAGGAGCGGACGGAGAGGGGGGGTCTTTTCCCGTGCCTCACCATGGGGTCGCCGGTGCCTTCTTCTGTGACGAAGTGGAGCAACCTGCAGTCTCCACTTCTTCCTCCTCCTCATCGGCAGGCCGTGGCAATGCAACCTCCTCCGCCCAACCTGCTCCTTCCCCAGCTCCCAAAGGACCCCAGCGCCATGCAGCTCAGGGTAGGTCCAACACGTCGAACGTGTTCACCGACGCAGTGGCACAAGCGACGCAGCATGTGCTCTCGCCCCAGGTGGTGCAGAGAGGGCGCAATGGTCGCGGTGGTGGACAGAAGGGGAGACAGAGCGGAGGAAAGCAGGGGCAAAAGGGGAATAAGAGGAATAAGAGGCATTAGAGTGAGAGTTAGAGGGAGAGAGTGTGTGTGTAGATGCGTGTAGAGAATGACAGTTTGCCCCATGTTTATTTTTAAAAACCCTTTTTATTTTGTGTTTTTTGTTCTTTTCATGCCCCCCCCCTTTCCTTTCCCCTTCCTTTTGTTAATATTTTTGGTTGGCTGCTGGCTAGGACGGGTCTACCCCAGCGACGGCCCTTAGCCCTTGGACGAGGGTAGAGGGCAGTCTCGGAGTAAGACCTGTCTAAGAGCCAGGCCAGTGGCATCAGGAGCCATTGGGCCACTTTTATAGATTGTGCAGTAGAGTAGAGTTTGTACAGAACTCTTGTCCTTTGAGTTCCTTTTTTCACTCCTTTAGTTTTTCATTTTTACCTTGTGAAGGTCAATTTCATTTTTCATTTTTCAAAACCACCACAGGTAAGCACGAGACCCACCATTGTTGTTGTTGATTTTGTTGTGCGTTATTGTTGTTTTCCCCTTTGGGTGTCAGTCAGTCGGGTCAGGTCACACTTACAGAAGTTCTCAAAAATTTTCACCAAAAAGAAAACTACTAAAAAGATTATGGAACTTCCTTTTTATTTGTTTGTGTGTTACAGAGGAAACGGCTCACTCAATCCCCTCCTTCTCCTCCCCTCCCCTCCCCAAGACAAAGCAAAATAAAACTACACCGGTAGACAGAGCAACCCTCCCGTCCCATCCTCTCCCCTTTTCCTTTTGGGAAAAATTGCACTCACATACGACCCTTTTGCTTATTTGCAGGGAAGTGTTGGTTGTAGTTGTCCCACATGCTTTCTATTTTAGTGCCACTAACTGTGTTTTCAGGCACTGTCTTGCCAGTACAATAGTAAAGTGCCCTTGTCTGGACATCTAGCTGTTTACATACTCGCTTGACTAGTAAGTACCCCCTCTGTCACTGGATGTAGATAAAAAAAGCGAGCCTGGGGCTAAGTTGAACAACACAAAAAAAAAAAAAAAAAAAAAAAAAAAAAAAAATGCTGTTGCTGCTGTTGCTGCTGTTGCTGCTGTTGCTGCTGTTGCTGCTGTTGCTGCTGTTGCTGCTGTTGCTGCTGTTGCTGCTGTTGCTGCTGTTGCTGCTGTTGCTGCTGTTGCTGCTGTTGCTGCTGTTGCTGCTGTTGCTGCTGTTGCTGCTGTTGCTGCTGTTGCTGCTGTTGCTGCTGTTGCTGCTGTTGCTGCTGTTGCTGCTGTTGCTGCTGTTGCTGCTGTTGCTGCTGTTGCTGCTGTTGCTGCTGTTGCTGCTGTTGCTGCTGTTGCTGCCGTTGTTGCTGCTGCTGCAGTTGCAGCTGGTGTAGTATATGCTGCTGTTGCTGCTGTTGCTGCTGTTGCTGCTGTTGCTGCTGTTGCTGCCGTTGTTGCTGTTGCTGCTGTTGCTGCTGTTGCTGCTGTTGCTGCTGTTGCTGCCGTTGTTGCTGCTGCTGCAGTTGCAGCTGGTGTAGTATATGCTGCTGTTGCTGCTGTTGCTGCTGTTGCTGCTGTTGCTGCTGTTGCTGCTGTTGCTGCTGTTGCTGCTGTTGCTGCTGTTGCTGCTGTTGCTGCTGTTGCTGCTGTTGCTGCTGTTGCTGCCGTTGTTGCTGCTGCTGCAGTTGCAGCTGGTGTAGTATATGCTGCTGTTGCTGCTGTTGCTGCTGTTGCTGCTGTTGCTGCTGTTGCTGCCGTTGTTGCTGTTGCTGCTGTTGCTGCTGTTGCTGCTGTTGCTGCTGTTGCTGCTGTTGCTGCTGTTGCTGCTGTTGCTGCTGTTGCTGCTGTTGCTGCTGTTGCTGCTGTTGCTGCTCTTGTTGTTGCTGCTGGTGTAGCTCCTGCTGCTGCTGCTGCTGATGCAGACATGCAGCACCACCCACAACGCCCCCAAAAGGGCCTTCCTCCTCATTTTTAAAAAAGCAAAAACCAAAAAACGAAAACAAAGAAGGACAAGACACACTACGCCTTGCGCTTCGCCGGCCTGCACTCCTCTACCGTTGCCCAGGGACCGCCCCGTGGAGGCGTACAAGGCTCACAATAAAACAAAGGAAAGGGGGAGGGAGGGAGGGTAAAAAGAAAGGGCAAGTGTGTTGTAATGTGTAAAAAATGGTCCCCTGTGTAAAAAATGGTCCCCTGTGTAAAAAATGGTCCCCTGTGTAAAAAATGGTCCCCTGTGTAAAAAATGGTCCCCTGTGTAAAAAATGGTCCCCAGTGTAAAAAATGGTCCCCTGTGTAAAAAATGGTCCCCTGTGTAAAAAATGGTCCCCTTGTATGTAAATTCCAAATCTTCCCCCTCACAGAAAACGTCAGGAGTAAGCCAAGGAGGCGGTTTGTCTGTGGGCGTCGGCCTAGGAGTAAGCGACGGAGATTTTTTCCCCCACCCCATCCCCTACGAGTTCCATGGGGGGTCGCTACTGGCGTTAATCATCCAAACAAAAAAGACTACAAGAGACAAAACAAAAGTAACAAGAAAGGAACTTCGTATTGTAAAAAGAAAGCCCCATCCCGCCCCTTCCTCCCCTCCAGAACCAGCTGGGCACCAATACTGGAAATACAGCAAAACCACACAGACTGGACAGTCTAATGGTCCCCTTGTATCGTTGTATGCCTCGCTTCGCTCGGCAAACAACGATACATAATAGGGCGACATGCTGATGACAAATATCTCCCTCGTTTAATTCACTTTTGTGCCTCGTTCTAACTAAACAGGCACATGTACTGATTGTAAGACTTTTGGCCCTCGCTTCGCTCGGACCAAGCGCCTTTCATGTGCATTATAAACGTACCCCCCTTGCCCTGTCCAGTTTGATGTGGAACAAAAAAAGTCGAGCCTAGGGCTAAGTTGAACAACACCAAAAAAAAAAAAAAAAAAAAAAAAAAAAAAAAGACACACTACGCCTTGCGCTTCGCCGGCCTGCACCCTCTACCGTTGCCCAGGGACCGCCCCGTGGAGGCGTACAAGGCTCACAATAAAACAAAGGAAAGGGGGAGGGAGGGAGGGTAAAAAAGGACAAGTGTGTTGTAATGTGTAAAAAATGGTCCCTGACTGGTTCTAGGTTGCGTTATCTGACAAGGATGCTGTGCAAGGATGCTGTGCAAGGATGCTGTGCAAGGATGCTGTGCAAGGATGCTGTGCAAGGATGCTGTGCAAGGGCCACTCCGGTGCACAGGGGGCACGTCCGGTGCACAGGGGGCGCACCCCAAAACGGTGCACAGGGGGCGCCCAAAAATCCGGTGCACAGGGGGCGTTTTACCCGTGATTTAATAGCCGGGCGCCCCCTGTGCACCGTTTTGACACGCCCCCTGTGCACCGTTTTTGGGGCGCCCCCTGTGCACCGGATTGAAGGCGCCCCCTGTGCACCGTATTAACACGCCCCCTGTGCACCGTTTTTGGGCGCCCCCTGTGCACCGGATTTTCCCCGGATACGCCCCCTGTGCACCGATTTTTGACTTAGGCGCCCCCTGTGCACCGGATATTTGTCAAAAAGGCACCCTGTGCACCGGATCCAGTCTTCTCGGGGTTCAGTAACTTAGCTGGTTCGCGCACTGTTTTGCTGGAATTTGCGAGTATTTGGGTGTTCTAGGTTGTGTTATCCAGCGGTGTTATCTGTCTGGTGTGGTGGTGCGCGTGCGCGGGGTTCGGGTAACGTTATCTGGTTCTAGGTTACGTTATCTGGCTGGTGGTTGTGCGGGTTTGCGGGTTTGCGGGTGCGCGGGTTTCGGGTTCTAGGTTGCGTTATCCGGCTGGTGTGGTCGATAAGCCGGCTGGTGGGTGCGGGTGCGCAGGAACCTGCTGGTTCTAGGTTGCGTTGTCTGGTTGGTGTGGTCGATAAGAAGGCTGGTGGGTGCGGGTGCGCGGGAACCTGCTGGTTCTAGGTTGCGTTATCTGGTTCTAGGTTACGTTATCTGGCTGGTGGTTGTGCGGGTTTGCGGGTCTGCGGGTGCGCGGGTTTGCGGGTTCTAGGTTGCCTTATCCGGCTGGTGTCGTCGATAAGCCGGCTGGTGGGTGCGGGTTCGCGGGAACCTGCTGGTTCTAGGTTGCGTTGTCTGGTTGGTGTGGTCGATAAGCCGGCTGGTGGGTGCGGGTGCGCGGGAACCTGCTGGTTCTAGGTTGCGTTGTCTGGTTGGTGTGGTCGATAGGCCGGCTGGTGGGTGCGGGTGCGCGGGAACCTGCTGGTTCTAGGTTGCGTTATCTGGTTCTAGGTTACGTTATCTGGCTGGTGGTTGTGCGGGTTTGCGGGTTTGCGGGTGCGCGGGTTTGCGGGTTCTAGGTTGCGTTATCCGGCTGGTGTGGTTGTGCGGGTGCGCGGGGTTCGGGCAGCGTTATCCGGCTGGTGTGGTCGATAAGCCGGCTGGTGGGTGCGGGTGCGCGGGAACCTTCTGGTTCTAGGTTGCGTTATCCAGCTGGTGTGGTTGTGTGGGTGCGCGGGGTTCGGGCAGCGTTATCTGGTTCCAGGTTGCATTATCTGGCTGGTGCTTGTGCGGTTGGTGTGGTTGATAAGGTTCTTCTTACTCTTCATCCACCTTTTATTCTAAACCTGACCTTTTTTGGTCATCCTTTTTTCCATTTCCATTTTCCTGTTCATTTTATTGTCTTTATTATCTTCTCCATTTTTTCCTTTTTCCTTTCTAGTCTCATAAAAAAATAGACCAAGTACAGAAAAGAAGAAAAATAGGGTTACTTAACTGGTTGAGTTATCTGCAAACCTGCAAACCCGAAATAAATATCTGGCTTGTGTCAACTCGTTGGTGTTTTGGTGGGCTGGGCACTTAAGTGTTTTCATGTGTTCACCATGCTTCCCTACGGAGAGAAGCTTTTTATACTGTGTATACTGTGTATACTGTGTATACTGTGTATACTGTCTATACTGTCTATACTGTCTATACTGTCTATACTGTCTATACTGTCTATACTGTCTATACTGTCTATACTGTGTATACTGTGTATACTGTGTACTGTGTATACTGTGTATACTGTGTATACTGTGTATACTGTGTATACTGTGTATACTGTGTTTTTCTGTGTTTTTCTGTGTGTGCTGTGAAAACTGTGTACGGGACCCAAAATACCTGTAAAAGTCATATGGGGCATACTTTTGCGCCCCCTGTGCACCCTATTTCAGGACCCCCGAAAAGCCCCCTGTGCACCCTATTTCAGGACCCCCGAAAAGCCCCCTGTGCACCATATCCAAAACTTTACTATTTTTTTTTTTTTTTTTTTTTTTTTTTTTTTTTTTTTCCCGGTGGTCCGGGTTTTGAGTGTTTTTAGTGCTTTCTTTTTCCCGGAGAGGGTTGGGGGGAGGTGATCAGGGGTCTCATGGACCTCGAATCAAAACAGAGGTGTCTTGACAAAAAAGGCTCAAAGGTGCAGAGGTCTGTTTAGCCTTACAGCAAATCCTTTAAAAAGGAAAGGCCTTGAGACATAACATAAGAGGGTTTTGAGACAGACAGAGGGGCTCAACAAATAAGACCTTCCAGGGCCCAAGTTTTTTCTAGCCCACAGCAACATAGGTAGAAAGAACATGAGAGGAAGAAGGGACTTACCTGCATGTGAGATGAAGAGGGAAATAGGCAGAGGAGAAGGAGGGGCTTTTTCACTTCAGGGGTTCTTGATGGTCAGGGCTGGGTTTCTTCTAGGTGGAGATTCCCATGGGTAGACCAAAAAGAGAGAGTAGGTTGAGGTGAAAAAGTTTGGGACAATAAAGACAATAAAGACAATGTAAAACAGTTGAAACAATGACAATAACATACAGACAGACCAAGTGATGACCTCCCATGCCTCAGGGGCAAGGATGTTCAGCTGGTTCTGGGTTAGTTTCCTGAATCTGGAGGGGGGGTGAGCGAATCATACAACCCTTCAGTATGGAAACGGAGTCTTGGGCAAGCCTGTGAAAAAGAGGAATAATGGAACAAAAGGACAAGGGTAAAAAATATTAACAAGGGGGTGAATAAAATAAAGAAAATATTAACAAACTAGACAAGGGGGTGAGGGGTGGGGAGTAAAAATGGGAGTTGTGTTTTTGAATTTTCTGTACAATATTGGATCTGTGCACAGGGGGCATTACCCCTCTAACAGCAAGGGTAAAGTTGAAAATAAAGGAAAGTGCTTCTTTGAGGCACTATGACACTTTGACAATCTATTTTTTGAAAGTAAAGTAAAAAGAAGTGCATCCTGGTGGCACTTTGACACTGGCAAACATTCTATTCTATTGTGTCTACTGTTTCTATTCTAAATTCTAAAACACTGGCTGGGCGACCTCCTGGGAACACCTCACACAAAAATCAAAATGGTAAATGACAAAAATAAAAATGGGGAAAACCACGTTTTCGTACACATATTCTTTGCTTTGCTTTGCTTTGGTTTGCTTAGTTTTGTGTTGTTTTCTTTGTATCTCTTGTTTATTGAAAGTCCTCATCAACCGCGTCGACATCGATGGAGCAAGCCGCAGCACAGGAAGTGGCAGACGGGTGGGCGGAGGGTGCGGTGTGGCCACTTCCTGTCTGGGCGTTCATTGCTGCTGATGCGGTGGAGGAGTCGGAGGTGGACTGTGCGGCGGCGATGGGGGACTCTTCATCGCTCTCCATCATCACCTCTGCGGCAGTGTAGCGTCGTCCGAAAGGGGATGTGGGCTCAGCAGAACAGGAAGTGGCAGACGGGTGGGCGGAGGGTGCTGTGTGGCCACTTCCTGTCTGCGATGTTGTAGCGGGTGCCGTGGTGGCATCGACCCCATCTGGGTCTCGCCCTCGGGACCCTGGATCCAAAGCTAGCGACACCGTCACCGTAGGGTCCCAATCATTCGCCCTATCCCGAAAGCTCGAGTCGCTCATTGCCCTGTTGAGGCAGTCCAGTGTGGACCGGATCTTCTTCTTTGCCGCCTCGGGAGCCTCCCAATTCAGCGCCTTCCAGGTGTGGAGCCATTCCCGAAACGCCCAGAAGCACCCCTCTGTGCCGAGTCGCGTATCCACCGCCCCTTGCCTGTGGTGGAAGGCCTCCACCCACTGCTGGACGTTCCGCATCACCGGCTGCCCCATTGACAGGCAGGGGTAGAAACCCCCTTTCGACACCGTGTACCCCCACTGCAGCTTCCGTGCGATCTCCTCCACCTTCTGCCGCGCTTCGCCCTCCACATCGTCCAGGCGAAAAGAGTCCGTCGGGGTCTCAGCGTCCGCCTTCGGGTTCTCGACCGCGGGGGTGGACTGCCTGGCCTTACGCACCCTGTTGTCCCGTTCTGTCGTCACCCTGGCCTGGGAGACCCCCTTCCTACGAGTCTGTGTGTCCCCGAGCTCGATACCCTGCTTTGCGGTACCTGGTTTCGCGGTTCCAGGCTTCTTGTCCTCCCCAGTGGACGGAGCAGCACGCGGCAGGAAGGCCTGAGGGAGGAGACAGGACGCAGTGCACAGCTTGGAGAAAGCCATGTCCTCCTCATCCCTCAAATCGCCATGCGAGCGTTCAGCGTCCCTCAGCAGCAAAAGACGTGGCGTGCAGGAGGATGGTCTCCCGTCCCTGCATGGACTCTTCGTTGCCGATGTTGCGGCGCCCCTCAGCCTCCTGTTCCTCGCACGAGGCAAACCCTAACCGGAACCTCAGACGGCTCTCCTCTCTCCTCTGCGATGCAGTGAGGCTCTGGGCTTGCCTTCGGTTCAAGGCACCTGCCTTCGTCAGCTCACTCGTCTTCGCCGATCCAGGCTGCGCTCCAGCGGGGCTGCGGACACCCATCGCCTTCTCCTGCATCGTCTCACGTCGCTGCTCCGACGATTTGGCCTTAGCAGAAACGAAGCGAGATGCACTCTCGGATCTGGCCCGGCGCAAGAGGACCTCCGTAGCCTCCCGTTCCTGCTTCTGGCGTTCCTCCGACAACCTCCTCCGCTCTGCCGACCGCCGGCGCAACTCTTCCCCCTCCTCTGGTGGGACGTCTCCCTCAACCCCACCCTCGAAACCCGATTCCCTATCCTCAGGTTCCGCGGCAAAGCAGGGTGGCGTCACCGGCTGGGGGGAAGCATCGGTCTCGTGCATGTCTTGCATCAATGTGTCAGCCTGCTCCCAATCTCCTCGAGAAGAGGGCGGCATAGGAGGAGTCTCATCATGGGGTGCAGGGTGACGGACCGGTGTCTCTCCTGTCTGAGCCTCCGCGGCAGAAGAAGGTACTTGTTGCTCCTGGGGAGTCGATTGAGGGATGTCGGTCTCAGAGGTCTCCTCCATCTTCACCTGCACCTCCGAAGCCTGTTGATTTGCGAGCGCCAGCATATCCTCCGCCTCCTCCCTTGCGCACTCCTCCTTGAGGTGCTCCAGGGCGTTGCGTCGCTCCTCCGCAGACTCGCCGACCGCTAGAGCCTCATTCCTCTTGAAGCACACCTTCAACTCCGTCCGCACTGCCCACCATTGTCTCACCACAGTGGTCTCAGCTGCGTGCACCCGCGCCAAAGCCAGAGGATCAGGCGTGTTTCCGTCCAGAGGGTTCTCGTAGGCTCGAATTCCTTGGGGGCCTGCCGGATGGGAATCCATGGGAACAGAGGGACCTGAGCACTTCGCCCCAACAGCGCACGTCAAGCAGCTGGTGGTGCAGCAGCACGTGCAACTCATAAAGCTGTCATCCGCAGAAGCGCCCTCTACTTTGCACATCCCGCAGCGGAAAGACCCAGTGAAGAGTTTCCAAGCACATGGCCCACCCGATGAAGAATGCCTCTGGACCTCACAGAAGGCCTGTGCCGTGTCCGCGTTCAGGATGAAACGCTCAAAGTGACCCGACACAACTCCGGTGTACGTCAGTCCTATAACTCCACAGGAAACCCCCCTCGGCGCTATCACATGTGGGCAGGAACCCGGATTCGCGGAGCCGTGTAGCGGGGCGCAGAACAAAACAAAAGTCACGTTTAAAGCCCTGCTGAGGCCGCTCACCAGCAGTAGATCCCCCCATGTGCTGGGGTCTGTGCACCCTGCCTGAAGCTTCCGCATGGCCCACGACCTGTGGCCTCCCGTCAGCGAGCGCAAGTCACTGTCACGTAGAACCTGCGCAACAGCAATCTGTCTCAGCGTCGCGCTCGAGATACGGGCCGACGACGGGAAGGACGCTGACACTGCGTCGAAGAGGCAATCCCCAATGGTGAAGGGGTCCCTGGCTCGAGCGCCCATCAGCTCCAGCAGTCTTTCCCACGGGATGTCGCTGAAGAAGAGGGAGGTGGCGCTGACGTTCGTGTTCTGCGCCAGGTGACGGACGTGCTGCAGGAAAACATCTCCGCTGTCGTCCATGCGGGCATCCGTCGTCGGTTCAGAAGATGGGATAGGGGGTGATCTGGACCTCTCAGCCCCCTTCTGGTGAGTGCGAGCTGAGGGATGACACTCCTCCTCTGCCCCCTCCATATTGACGTCCTCTGGGCAATGAGAATCTCCCTCTTCCTTCACCTCCTCCATCTGGACATCCTCTGAGCGGGCTCCCTGGGGATCTGGAGGTGAGTGTGTGTCCGAAGAGTCTCCACGTTTGTTCCCTCGGAGGATGTCCACCAGACCGGCCTGAGATGCCGGGCAAAAAGGGGAGTCACGCGCACACCCGACGCACACCTTCCTACCACAGCCCTCGGTACACTTGTAGTGTGTCTCGCCTGAGTCAAAGGGGCTAAAGCACCGCCTGCACTGGTCGAAAACCACACCGGGTGCTGGCACGGTCGGAACTCGGTCCATCATCACGTCTGACTTGCATCGAGACTTCGGGGCAGGCGTGGGCTCCATACTAAGGATTTCACTCTTGAGGCCTGGGTCTGAAACAAAGAGGGGGCTGCAAAACCAGTCTGCGGAGTCATCAACCGTATCCACCAAGAGGAAGAGAACCTCCTTAGCCGGCCTTGTCGGCGTGAGGATGCGGGGGCGCATGTGGCTCCCAATGAGCACGATGGTGCACTCCAATACCTCCCCAGCCCCTGCCAAGGCCACGTCATCCACCCAAGTGCGCGCATCGGACCGGTCACTGCTTTGGGAGCCCATGTGTTCCATCCAGCTCTTCGCAGAGATAGGGATGCAAGCTACAAGGTCCGGACGGTCAGAACTGATCTTCTTCACCGCTCGCCTCCTGAGGTCCAAATGTTTTGAGCCGGTACTGGTGTCCTCAAGCTTCAGATTCCGTTTGAGTTCCGTCGAGCACGCTGCCAGCAAAGCGTCAAAGCCACTGTCACCCCTAAGGATTTCGAACCTCGGGGGGTGTGTGAGCCCCAGGCGTGCGGCCTGCGTCTCCGCCTTAGGGCACCTACCGTCCGCCATTGAGCGCAGGGAGTTCCAGCAATCCTCAGGTGTCTCACCCCCAATCGTTTGATTAACCCGAATTGGGTTCACCCGGTACGCTACCCCGCCCACCTTCTTCTCCGGCATTGCGAAAAAGGCCCTGGGCTCGGATGACTCATCTTCGTCGTCGTCATCGACCACCTCCACCGATGGCTCCCGATTTGGCAGGTTGTCAGCAGATCCATGGAGGTAGTCCGAGTCCATCTGCTGCAGCATTTCCTCCGATGGGCCTTGTCCAGCATCAGCGCAGTGCGGTACATGTTGCCCAATGTCCGTGCACAGCACACCGCGGGCCCTGAAGGACTTACCCACGGTGGCCTGGTACGCGCACGACAACCTCTCGCGCAGTCTCGTCTCCGTCGGAGAGTCCCCGCCCGGGTCCGCCACTCCGGCCAACCCCGCCACCTGGCTGATTACCCTGTTGCACTCCTCGGATGCGCCCCCAAAGGCCTCGAAAACCATGGGGCTGAACAGCACATCTGCGCTTTTGCAGTCCTCTGCGTGTTTCTTCCTCTTGCCCTCCCCTGCCACTTTGGCTGCATACTCACGGTGCTGTGCTGCTCGATGGACGTAAGTGGGGAGGGTCGGTGCTGCCACAGTGAAGTCCAACGCACGCGCAGAGGTCTCGTATATTCCTAGGGGGAGGTACACGTCGGCCGGCCTTTTCCCAGACTCGAAGCCCAAATTCTTCTCCACTGAGGGGTTGAGCCCTGCTGCCTCACAGATGAGCGCAAAAGCATGCTTCAGGGCATCATGCCGGTCCGTCCTGCAACCCATGCTCGCACACGCAAAAGTGTGGTCGCCGAACGCATCCATGCGTCCCCCTTTGGGGTTACACCCTTTGCAGACGCTGTTGGGTTTGTGGATTGCCACTCCCAGGCGGAAACGCATCGCTCCAGCAAAATAGTCCGAACGGATGGTGTTGGGAGGCGTGGGTGCTGCTGTCAGCCAAGTGCCAGATAGGGGAAGCTGCAAAGAAAGCAGGCGAGCTCTGTCCCGTTCGCTGCTGCATCTCCTTTTCAGCTCCGCCGCCTGGTGGTCCACAATAGCCGAAGAGAGTTCCTGTTGTACTAGCAACTTGGAGGGCTTTACATCACCGTCAATGTGGTGTGAGACGGCCACCCGTCTGTTGAAGGCCTCGGCCGCATTCTTCCACCTGGATTGGTCCCATTCAAAATTGGGGTCTAACTGCGTGGCCAATTTGAAGCACCCCGCCTGTGACGCTAAGACCGCAGCCGGCCAGTGATCCGCAGTGCGACGTACACCTAACCCTCCGATGGCGATGGGGAGCGCTGCCTGCAGGCGGGCAAGCTCCGGAATGGTCCCATGCTCGTCGTGCAAGATCGTCGCCAAACACTTGTCCACCTCCGCATCAAAGTCCCGCAAGTAGTCCTCCCCTAGGTCCACGCATGATATTCCACGCATGTAGAACACCATCTTGCAGAAACCCTCACAGAAGCGCAAGATGTAGAACGCATGCTGAGAGTCCTTGAGGTCTTTAAGAGCCTCGAGGTTCCGCTTCGACTCGTCGAGCTTGCGCTGCATGTACTTCCTGCAGTGTTCCGCCGTGCCAATGGGGATGCCCAGAAAGTCGAAATTCTTCTGGTGGAGGGTGAATCCAGGGGAACCAGGCTCGTCACAGATGACAAAACCCCTGTCACGCAGGTCCGCTGCAGAGTCGCCACGGAGAGTCACCAACTCGCACTTCGAACTGTTCACCTTCAGGCCAACCTGTTTGCTCGACACCACCAGCGCGTCATATGCAGCCTTAACAGCCTCAGGAGAGCCACGGATGCAACCATCGTCCAGGTACCAAATGGATCCGTCAAGTGCTTTGTTCGCCTTCAGCTTTTCAGTCATGTCCGCAATCGCCAGAGAGAACAGAACAGGGCCAAGGGGGTCGCCTTGCTGCACGCCTGTCTGGGACGTCAGGATGTCTTCCCCATAGAAGAGGGAGGTGTGGCCGCCGTAGCACCATCGCACCCAGGGTGAGATCTCCGGGATGTGTTTCTCGACCGCATCCAGGAAGGTGGACCTATCAACTGTGTTAAAGGCGTTGTGGTAGTCCACCTTCAGAATCACCTTGTCCTGGCCGTCATGTCTCTTGGCGTACTGTGCGATCATCGTGGTAGCTGCCTCAGAGCCCCGAGGAGTCGACACCCCCACCTGGTTCCCCTTGCGGAAAATTTCTGCCGCACGCTTCCGCAGTCTGTTCGCCAGGATCTTCCCAACCAAACGGCGCAACACGCCCCCAACTGCAATCGGGCGCACGTCGTCCGGTTTGCCTTTTGACACCTTCCTGAGGGCCACCAGCTTGGCACCTGCGAAGAATGGCGCGACCTCCCTACGTGCTTTACCTTGAGCCAGACTGGACAGCACTGCCGACAGGGCTGCGAGCGTGCCAGGGGTGTGCTTCTGATTGCACAGGGTGCGAAGGAGGGATCCTGTGAGGTTTGAAGGGCCTCCTGCAGTGGCTCGTGGCATGCTGCTGATCGCGGCTAGAACCTCCTTGGGGGTGAAATCGGCCGGTCCAGACGTGTTCCTCAGGGGGCTAGAGGCCGAGGCTGTAGGGGGAGCGGCAGTTGGGTGCTTACCCTTCAGTTTAGCCAACGTATCCGGTCCGTGAGGGGCGAGGCCATCGCTGGTGAGGGCGGACAGCGCTTGGCCGGGGAGTCCTGCAGCTGTTTTCGCCCGGGAACGTTTCTGGCGGGCCTCCACCGTGTCACCTGGCGTCCACTTCGGTCGTGCTTGCACTTCAGACAGAGCTTTCTCCCACATATCCGCCCACTCACCCGCATCCCACCAATCCAGATCCTGCCTCCAAGAGTTGTAGCACCGTCGTTTGGCATCCTGTGACCCAGCACGTCCACCCCCACGGTCCCTGTGCAGGACGGTAAAGAAAAAGGCTAATTTTGTCCAAGCCCTCTTATCCTGGTGCACCAAGATCTCCTGAAGAACCCTCTGAAAGATGAGGGTGTAGCGATGGAGAAGGTCTGGTGGGCAAGTCCCCTTCATCTTGAGCCTGGTGGTGCCCAGCATGTCCAGTGAGGGCATTCCTTCAGGGCATCTCGCATGCGTGAGGCGTTCCTCGATCCCTGGTAGGGGTGCCTTCTTCATGAGGTGTGTGCAGCTCCTGCATGCGCTCTGCGATTTCTTCAGGAGGGTAGTGCACTCCTCACTGACACACCTCTTGAACCCGAAGAAGGACAGAATGTGTTCGGGTATGTACTCTTTTTGGGATGCGTGGATTCTCAAATGTGCCAGGAGTCCTTCGCGGGTGAACGAATTCACGTCCGTCTGCGCGATGATGCCCCTTTTGCATCCCTCCACCGGGCAGAAACAGAAGTCCTCCTCTGGCTTACCTAAGCATAGCTCCAACGCTTCACCTGAGGGGTTTGAACTGCGACCACTGTCTTACCCTCCTCAATGCATGGTGGAAGATGTCTTTGACAACAAACATCCTGTACCCAGGTACCCATATTCCCAGACCCACGCAGTACCACGTCGCAGTACTACGCAAAATTTACCACCAGACCCTGTGTTCGTGCACCTTAAGTACGTAAGTCTGGTTCCCAGACCCACGCAGTGGCACATGACCGCAAGTGTGAGTGACCCACACAGAGGGATACGCAAAATTTACCACCAGACCCTGTCTTCTGAATGTCACACGTACATTTTTTTGAACACTTTTCGCGATAACACGTACATATTTCGCTAAAAAACGGGGTGCTCGCAACCGCGTTCTAGACCCCCACAGATGCTCAAAAGTGCCAAATTTTGCTTTGAATGGCCTCAAATCGTCGAAATTAGCCATTTTTGGGGCCCAAAAAAAAAAATTCGAGGGTCTAGGTATGGAGAGCGAGCACCTTAGAAGAAGGAAACACGTACATTTTTGTTCGCGATAACACGTATACTTTTTTGACCACTTTTCGCGATAACACGTACACTTTTTCGCGATAACACGTATACTTTTTGTGTACGTGTTATCGCAAATGGAAACAAAAAGTATACGTGTTATCGCAATTTGCCCAAAAAAAAAAAGCCTAAAATTGGCCTTGGCCTGAAAAAAAAAAAATTTTTTTTGGCAAAGGCATTTTGAGGTAAAACGCCCTACTAAAAGGCTCATTTTTGGCCTAATAACAACCGTCAGTAACATTCGGATTTTTTGATTAGGACTGTCTTAAAGTAGTTTTTCAGGCCTCAATACCCCCAAATAACACTATTAGAAAATGTACATTTTTTCTGATGTGCAACTATTTTTTGTGTTTTTTTGTGTTTTCCTGCCTGTGGTGGTGAGGGTGGGTGTGTGTGGGTGTGTGTGGGTGTGGGTGTGTGTGGGTGTGGGTGGCGCACACCTCTAAAGTAAAAACTAAAAAACTAAGGTTTTTTAGAATTATCTTCTCCATTTTTTCCTTTTTCCTTTCTAGTCTCATAAAAAAATAGACCAAGTACAGAAAAGAAGAAAAATAGGGTTCTCAGGGGTTACTTAACTGGTTGAGTTATCTGCAAACCTGCAAACCCGAAATAAATATCTGGCTTGTGTCAACTGGTTGGTGTTTTGGTGGGCTGGGCACTTAAGTGTTTTCATGTGTTCACCATGCTTCCCTACTGAGAGAAGCTTTTTATACTGTGTA
Organism: Rhynchopus sp. YZ270_cl-10; assembly: GCA_964035575.1. NCBI lineage: Eukaryota > Euglenozoa > Diplonemea > Diplonemida > Diplonemidae > Rhynchopus > Rhynchopus sp. YZ270_cl-10. Next base: position 1,196,722 of record OZ037924.1, on the reverse strand, counting down.
TACTGTGATGACGGTGTATACTGTGTATACTGTGTATACTGTGTATACTGTGTATACTGTGTATACTGTGTTTTTCTGTGTTTTTCTGTGTTTTTCTGTGTTTTTCTGTGTTTTTCTGTGTTTTTCTGTGTTTTTCTGTGTTTTTCTGTGTTTTTCTGTGTGTGCGGTGAAAACTGTGTACGGGACCCAAAATACCTGTAAAAGTCATATGGGGCATACTTTTGCGCCCCCTGTGCACCCTATTTCAGGACCCCCGAAAAGCCCCCTGTGCCCCATATCCAAAACCACTTCCGGGAGGTTTCGGGAGGGTTTCGGGAACCAAAAAAAGCCGCCCCCTGTGCACCTTAGATACCACTGTGCAAGGATGCTGTGCAAGGATGCTGTGCAAGGATGCTGTGCAAGGATGCTGTGCAAGGATGCTGTGCAAGGATGCTGTGCAAGGATGCTGTGCAAGGATGTTGTGCAAGGATGCTGTGCAAGGATGTTGTGCAAGGATGCTGTGCAAGGATGCTGTGCAAGGATGCTGTGCAAGGATGCTGTGCAAGGATGCTGTGCAAGGATGCTGTGTAAGGATGCTGTGCAAGGATGCTGTGCAAGGATGCTGTGCAAGGATGCTGTGCAAGGATGCTGTGCAAGGATGCTGTGCAAGGATGCTGTGCAAGGATGCTGTGCAAGGATGCTGTGCAAGGATGCTGTGCAAGGATGCTGTGCAAGGATGCTGTGCAAGGATGCTGTGCAAGGATGTTGTGCAAGGATGCTGTGCAAGGATGTTGTGCAAGGATGCTGTGCAAGGATGCTGTGCAAGGATGCTGTACAAGGATGCTGTGCAAGGATGCTGTGCAAGGATGCTGTGCAAGGATGCTGTGCAAGGATGCTGTGCAAGGATGCTGTGCAAGGATGCTTTGCAAGGATGCTGTGCAAGGATGCTGTGCAAGGATGCTGTGTAAGGATGCTGTGCAAGGATGCTGTGCAAGGATGCTGTGCAAGGATGCTGTGCAAGGATGCTGTGCAAGGATGCTGTGCAAGGATGCTGTGCAAGGATGCTGTGCAAGGATGCTGTGCAAGGATGCTGTGCAAGGATGCTGTGCAAGGATGCTGTGCAAGGATGCTGTGCAAGGATGCTGTGCAAGGATGCTGTGCAAGGATGCTGTGCAAGGATGTTGTGCAAGGATGCTGTGCAAGGATGTTGTGCAAGGATGCTGTGCAAGGATGCTGTGCAAGGATGCTGTACAAGGATGCTGTGCAAGGATGCTGTGCAAGGATGCTGTGCAAGGATGCTGTGCAAGGATGCTGTGCAAGGATGCTGTGCAAGGATGCTGTGCAAGGATGCTGTGCAAGGATGCTGTGCAAGGATGCTGTGCAAGGATGCTGTGCAAGGATGCTGTGCAAGGATGCTGTGCAAGGATGCTGTGCAAGGATGCTGTGCAAGGATGCTGTGCAAGGATGCTGTGCAAGGATGCTGTGCAAGGATGCTGTGCAAGGATGCTGTGTAAGGATGCTGTGCAAGGATGCTGTGCAAGGATGCTGTGCAAGGATGCTGTGCAAGGATGCTGTGCAAGGATGCTGTGCAAGGATGCTGTGCAAGGATGCTGTGCAAGGATGCTGTGCAAGGATGCTGTGCAAGGATGCTGTGCAAGGATGCTGTGCAAGGATGCTGTGCAAGGATGCTGTGCAAGGATGCTGTGCAAGGATGTTGTGCAAGGATGCTGTGCAAGGATGCTGTGCAAGGATGCTGTGCAAGGATGCTGTGCAAGGATGCTGTGCAAGGATGCTGTGCAAGGATGCTGTGTAAGGATGCTGTGCAAGGATGCTGTGCAAGGATGCTGTGCAAGGATGCTGTGCAAGGATGCTGTGCAAGGATGCTGTGCAAGGATGCTGTGCAAGGATGCTGTGCAAGGATGCTGTGCAAGGATGTTGTGCAAGGATGCTGTGCAAGGATGCTGTGCAAGGATGCTGTGCAAGGATGTTGTGCAAGGATGCTGTGCAAGGATGCTGTGTAAGGATGCTGTGCAAGGATGCTGTGCAAGGATGCTGTGCAAGGATGCTGTGCAAGGATGCTGTGCAAGGATGCTGTGCAAGGATGCTGTGCAAGGATGCTGTGCAAGGATGCTGTGCAAGGATGCTGTGTAAGGATGCTGTGCAAGGATGCTGTGCAAGGATGTTGTGCAAGGATGCTGTGCAAGGATACTGTGCAAGGATGCTGTGCAAGGATGCTGTGCAAGGATGCTGTGCAAGGATGCTGTGCAAGGATGCTGTGCAAGGATGCTGTGCAAGGATGCTGTGCAAGGATGCTGTGCAAGGATGCTGTGCAAGGATGCTGTGCAAGGATGCTGTGTAAGGATGCTGTGCAAGGATGCTGTGCAAGGATGCTGTGCAAGGATGCTGTGCAAGGATACTGTGCAAGGATGCTGTGCAAGGATGCTGTGCAAGGATGCTGTGCAAGGATGCTGTGCAAGGATGCTGTGCAAGGATGCTGTGTAAGGATGCTGTGCAAGGATGCTGTGCAAGGATGTTGTGCAAGGATGCTGTGCAAGGATACTGTGCAAGGATGCTGTGCAAGGATGCTGTGCAAGGATGCTGTGCAAGGATGCTGTGCAAGGATGCTGTGCAAGGATGCTGTGCAAGGATGCTGTGCAAGGATGCTGTGCAAGGATGCTGTGCAAGGATGCTGTGCAAGGATGCTGTGCAAGGATGCTGTGCAAGGATGCTGTGCAAGGATGCTGTGCAAGGATGCTGTGCAAGGATGCTGTGCAAGGATGCTGTGCAAGGATGTTGTGCAAGGATGCTGTGCAAGGATGCTGTGCAAGGATGCTGTGCAAGGATGCTGTGCAAGGATGCTGTGCAAGGATGCTGTGCAAGGATGCTGTGCAAGGATGCTGTGCAAGGATGCTGTGCAAGGATGCTGTGCAAGGATGCTGTGCAAGGATGCTGTGCAAGGATGCTGTGCAAGGATGCTGTGCAAGGATGCTGTGCAAGGATGCTGTGCAAGGATGTTGTGCAAGGATGCTGTGCAAGGATGCTGTGCAAGGATGCTGTGCAAGGATGTTGTGCAAGGATGCTGTGCAAGGATGCTGTGTAAGGATGCTGTGCAAGGATGCTGTGCAAGGATGCTGTGCAAGGATGCTGTGCAAGGATGCTGTGCAAGGATGCTGTGCAAGGATGCTGTGCAAGGATGCTGTGCAAGGATGCTGTGCAAGGATGCTGTGCAAGGATGCTGTGTAAGGATGCTGTGCAAGGATGCTGTGCAAGGATGCTGTGCAAGGATGCTGTGCAAGGATACTGTGCAAGGATGCTGTGCAAGGATGCTGTGCAAGGATGCTGTGCAAGGATGCTGTGCAAGGATGCTGTGCAAGGATGCTGTGCAAGGATGCTGTGCAAGGATGCTGTGCAAGGATGCTGTGCAAGGATGCTGTGCAAGGATGCTGTGCAAGGATGCTGTGTAAGGATGCTGTGCAAGGATGCTGTGCAAGGATGCTGTGCAAGGATGCTGTGCAAGGATACTGTGCAAGGATACTGTGCAAGGATGCTGTGCAAGGATGCTGTGCAAGGATGCTGTGCAAGGATGCTGTGCAAGGATGCTGTGTAAGGATGCTGTGCAAGGATGCTGTGCAAGGATGCTGTGCAAGGATGCTGTGCAAGGATGCTGTGCAAGGATGCTGTGCAAGGATGCTGTGCAAGGATGCTGTGCAAGGATGCTGTGTAAGGATGCTGTGCAAGGATGCTGTGCAAGGATGCTGTGCAAGGATGCTGTGCAAGGATGCTGTGCAAGGATGCTGTGCAAGGATGCTGTGCAAGGATGCTGTGCAAGGATGCTGTGCAAGGATGCTGTGCAAGGATGCTGTGCAAGGATGCTGTGCAAGGATGCTGTGCAAGGATGCTGTGCAAGGATGCTGTGCAAGGATGCTGTGCAAGGATGCTGTCCGGAACCTCAGACGGCTCTCCTCTTTTTTCTCTTTTATGTACTTGGTCTTTTTTTGTATGTGAGAATAGAAGAAAGGAAAAAGGAAGAATGGAGTAAACAATAAAGACAATAAAATGAACAGGAAAATGGAAAAGGAAAAAGGAAATGAAAAAATGATGACCAAAAAAGGTCGGTGTTTCAAGTTTTAGTATAAAAGGTGGGCGGTAAAGTAAAGTAAGTGGCCACTTCCTCCTAAACAAAACAAGAAACTGCATCGTGTGTTTGTTTTTTATTCTTTTTAATCAATTTGAATACACAGGCGTCACACTTATGGGGCAAAAAAAGGAAAAAAAGAAGACCTAATCCTCCTTACTTAAAAGAAGGGAAGGGAGAATAAAAAACACACGTGCCCATTGTTTCGTTGTCTGCAGGATGTCTTGTTTTAGTGCCTCACCTGGAAAAAGAAAAATGGATTCCACTCAGTAAAAATAGCACACCTGTTGAACACACGTCAGGCCAGGAACAGAAGAAAAGCAAACGCTTCCACGAATGGAAGCAAAAGAAAAGTGTGGTGAAAAAACCCTTTTGGCCAAGGTGGTCTTGACTCTCTGTCTACATACTTTGGGGATGCATGAAAAAATGAAACTAGATGATAGATAACAAGGAGTGTGCGAGAGTGGCCCTTCTCCAAGCTAAACAAAAAGCAAACACCCTCCACCCATCTGATCCCGCCCACAAACACAAACAATCACGACAGAAAACAAAACAGGCAGAGGATGACCAGGGTAGGTTTTACTTGGACAGCGAACCTCTGCCTTGATTCCTCTCACGCTCAGCAGGCGAGTTGCCTCAACTCTCCAGACCTGTGCTGCAACACAGGCCTGCACCTTTAGCCGCTTTTCGCTTCATGCCCCTCATCTGGCGCACTACTAACGGGGGACGCCCCATGTAGGCACATCGGTAGGATTTCGTCTTAACATAGTTTTTTGTGTAAAAAAAAATGAACCCCTAAAAAAAAATGAACCCCTAAAAAAAAATGAACCCCTAAAAAAAAATGAACCCCTAAAAAAAAATGAACCCCTAAGCTCTCCTCTCTCCTCTGCGATGCAGGGATGATGCCATCCAAATGCGCGGAGACACGTGGAGAGTGAGCGAGTACGTCTCCTCACCCCAGGAGTGATATTGGCGCCAGTACATCCCTCATCCATCGCCGTGTCCCTTCACCTGTGCAAGGGTGTCATGTTCTGTTGGGCTCGCTCTTCCGCGTGCTAAAAAACGCACGCAGTCCCCTTAAGAAGTGGATTCCCTGTTTCAATTTGGTGATGGGCTAAAAAACCTGTCGTTCTTGTGTGACACTTCCATGGAAACGTGATGAGGACCACACTTTTTTTACAGGTGGTTTTTTTTGTAAGGACCTCACGCACTGGGCAGGTGGTCCGCTATTCGCTTCCCACGGGGCGTTCGCGTGCGCGCTTCGCGCGCCCGCTCACGGTAACGTGTACAAAAAAACTTCACTTTGGCTTTTCAGGTGAAAAGTGGCCTGTTAAAAAGTGGTGTTTTTTGTGGTAAACGCCAGATGGTCAAAAGAGTGATCTGACCATATTCCCCAGGTATAACTGGTACTCAAAAAGTTCATTAACGAAGGAATCTTGCATTTGGTGATGGGCTAAAAAACCTGTCGTTCTTGTGTGACACTTCCACGGAAACGTGATGAGGACCTCCCTTTTTTTACAGGTGGTTTTTTTTGTAAGCACCTCACGCACTGGGCAGGCGGTCCGCTATTCGCTTCCCACGGGGCGTTCGCGTGCGCGCTTCGCGCGCCCGCTCACGGTAACGTGTACAAAAAAACTTCACTTGTGCCTTCATGAACTGGCTTTTCAGGTGAAAAGTGGCCTGTTAGAAAGTGGTGTTTTTGTGGTAAACGCCAGATGGTCAAAAGAGTGATCTGACCATATTCCCCAGGTATAACTGGTACTCAAAAAGTTCATTAACGAAGGAATTATGCACTTGTGACCATCACATATCACATGTGTTTTTTCAGGTTTTTCAATGCACTTTCCTGTGCTGGGAAGCATGCCACAAGTGTCATGTTTTACAAGGTAAAAATGACCAAAAAAGCTGATTTTTGGCCGAATGCCACATGTCATTTGGCAGTCCATTTTCTGAACACGACTGAAAAAAAATTTTTTTTTGGGCCTCAATAGGCCCCCAAACAACACGTTACTGGGGGGGGGGCTAATACAAGAGGTATGTCTAATACAAGAGGTACTTTGAAATCGGGATTTTCGCGATTTTTTACCGGCTAACACAAGAGGTACCTTATTCTTTCCTTTATTTGATTTGATCACTTTTTTTCAAAATCGATGGTGACAAATGAAAGGTTTGCTCAAAATCTTTCAATTGCGGCCAGGTACGATCAAAAAGTTGAAAATTTTCCCGTGTTACTGGTTGGCGAGAGTAAAAATCCAGAAAAAAAATTAGCAAAAGTCCAGAAAAAAAAAGCTAATACAAGAGGTACCTCTTGTATTAGACTTCCAGCTAAAAAAAAAATTTTTAGGCGTAAATTCTTACGCCTAATAGAAGAGGTACCTCTTGTATTAGCCCCCCCCCCCAGTAAGCCCAAAAAATTCACTTTCTGATGAGCAACTATTTATTTAAAAAAATCGATTTTTTGGTCAAATCCCCCCTGGTGGTGAGGGGGTGTGTGGGTGGGTAGTGTGTGTGGGTGGGTAGTGTGTGTGGGTGTGGGTGGCGCACATCTCTATAGTAAAGACTAAAAAACTAAGGTTTTTTAGGACTTTTGACCGCGCCTTCCACCAGCGGCCTTCGACGTCTTCTGCAGGGGCGCAGTACGGTGGCGTAGTGTCTGCCGTTGCCACGAACGGTGATCGCGGCCAGGTCGTCGAGCAGCGAGTCTCCGAAGAAGGCAATCTTCTTTTGCGGGCCACTGAGGCATGTGTTCACGTCCGTGGGTGCAACCACTAATCTAAATGAAAAAGAAGGGAGAAGGGAGAAGGGCAGTGTTGTGAGTTTTGGGGTTATTAACGTTTCGAACGTTTTAAACTCGAGTAAAAAATAATGGGTGGCAACACAGGGAAGGGGGCTGCTTTCTTTTTGCTTCTCTCGACATTCGATGGTTGAAAAGTAGCAGTTGTCACAGGTTAGAAATAAACGAAATATATTGCCAAAAAATGGTCCACTCCCACTGTGCATCCATCTTCACGTATCTTCCTGCATGGGAGTTACCCAGGCAAGGTGCAGGAAGCAAAAATGAGGATGGCACCTTTTCGTTGTAGAAATACGTTCAAGACAGGTGTGAGATGTCAACAATCTCAACACCCTCACCGCCTCCGTACATCACCACACCACCACAGCGGCTGATCGCAAGACCGTAAGAACTGTCGCCATCGTCGGACTCAACAATTACACGGTTCAATAGTTGTTCCCCTGTTGAGATGGACCACAAGACCAAGACATCTGAAGTGTAGGCAGCAACAATGTCGTTGGACACAGCAACATCTGTCCATTTGTTTTCTGAGAGGTCTTCGAATACACCTTCACCTGTTTCAACGTTCCAGACATGCACAGAGTCGGTGCAACATGCTGCAATGAAACGCTCGTTCGGTGACAGAGCCACATATTCGAGAGCAGAAGGGCACGTTCGAACAAACACCTCCGCCCCTGTTGTGTAGTCCCATACAGTGATGTCGCGGTCAAACGTCGCCACCTTGTCTCCTACCACAACCATGACGCTGTCACAATGCACAATGTGGCCCCATTCATGCACAACAACGCCTGTTGCAATGTCCCACACCTGCAAACCCTTCCTGCAGCACGACAACAGCTTTGTTCCACATGGTGACCATGCCGTGGTCTTTCTTGCAGCACCTTCACCTCCAAAGGAGTGCTCCAACGCACCTGTCTTCACGTGATGAACTTCAGCACACTGACTGTCCTTGTTGACAGATGAGATCCACTCACTGCACGGTGAGAATGCTGGAGAAGAACGCGCCTTGGCAGGGAAACTATACAGACATTCATGTGTTTCCGTGTCAAAGAGAACCACTCTATTATGGCCACGCATCTCTGCAAGGTACCTAGCACACGGCGAGAGTGTGAGGGAGTATGTGTCACTCAACCGCGTCAGCAACCCAGGAGTGATGTTGGCACCGGTGCAGTACAGCTCAACGGCACATCCCTCATCCATCTCCGTATCGCAGATGCGCAAGTCGTCGCCGATGTCACCACCGCCTCTCATCCGCACACGAACATGCCGAGCACGTGGCACGCCAAGCTCCGCAAGAAGCTTCCCCTTCACCTGTGCAAGGGTGTCGCTTCCGTCCACTTCTATTACACAGCTTACAGACTCGAAGTGTCCTGTGATGTCCATCTTCAGGGGGATAACTCTGTTCTGTGGGGACAGGTGTGTGGGGAGGGCAGGAAGAAGATAAAACAGAAATAAAAAAACACATTCTTTTTCAATGTCCCTCCTGTGAATCTTAACTATCTTGTCGTTTTTTTCTCCTTGTTGGATATCCCCCCTCTTGAGACTAACTTCCCATTCCCTCAACCCGTTGCACCTGATTTTTTCTCCAGGCTGCGCATTGGACAAAACATGTTCATTTTTTTTATATTCACAACGTAACAGGTGTGCCTGAAACCAGCAAATTTCACTGCTAAAGAAATGCTAACAAACTGCTAAATGATACCCTTTTTTTAGGGGTGGTGCATAAAAACATTTTTTATCTTGGTTTTTCCACTCCCCCTGTTGGCGCGCCTCCACTCTTGCATACCCATGTGTGACCCCACCGTTGAACGCAATCGACTCGCTGAGTCAAAAGAACGCACAGAACGGGGCTGGAAAAAATCACGAAAAACGCGTACCGTGCGCCTGCGGCGCCCACAAAGTGAGTTTCCCCCCTGTGTATGATGTATGCTGTGTGTACTGTGTATACTGTGTATACTGTGTATACTGTATACTGCGGAAATTGACCAAAAACGAGAACTTGTCCATTTCGGCGAATTGACCCCACCACTGGCCGGACGGATTCCGGAAATGCAAATGCCGGCGTTAAAAAGCTCACCAACGAAAAAAAAAAAAAAAAAATTCCAACAGCCGTGGGGAAAAATTTTTTTATACACCACCCCCCCAAAAATGCATGCTAAAAAAGTGCTAACAAACTGCTAAATAATACCCTTTTTTTTGGGTTCAGCCACACCAATGGCGGTTTCTTTTTGGGAGAGTGCAATGTGGAATGTCAAAACTCGATCTCTGAACAGCGTTCTGAGGAGCTAGCCACTAGAAAGATGCACGTCCCTCACATGCACACACATTTGCGCTTGGTATCGCCCAGGCGGCCTACTGTGCTGCGTACAACAGTGCTACACTTGTCCTTACCGTGTACGGTCTGCAGTGCTGTACATCCGCCGAGGAACCCCCTACCAACCGTGGTGACTGCTTGCAGGCCTGAGAGGTCCACTGTCGACAATGCTTGGCAGTTGTTGAGAAACCCGTAACCAACCGTGGTGACTGCTTGCAGGCCTGAGAGGTTCACTGTCGACAATGCTGTACAGTTGTTGAGAAACCCATCACCAATCGTGGTGACTGCTTGCAGACCTGATAGGTCCACTGTCGACAATGTTGTGCAGCTCTTGAGGAAGTCTTCACCAACCGTGGTGACTGCTCGCAGGCTGGAGAGGTCGACTTTCGATAATGCTGTGCAGTTGTGGAGAAACCCGTAACCAACCGTGGTGACTGCTTGCAGACCTGAGAGGTCCACTGTCGACAATGCTGTGCAGTTTAAGAGAAACCAGTAACCAATCGTGGTGACTGCTCGCAGGCCTGAGAGGTCCACTGTCGACAATGCTCTGCAGTTGTCGAGGAAACAGTCACCAATTGTGGTGACTGATTGTAAGCCTGAGAGGTCCACTGTCAACAATGCTGTGCAGTAGGAGAGAAAGCCCCTACCAATGGTGGTGACTGCTCGCAGGCCTGAGAGGTCCACTGTCGACAATGCTTTGCAGTTGGAGAGAAACCCGTAACCAACCGTGGTGACTGCTCGCAGGCCTGAGAGGTCCACTGTCGACAATGCTTGGCAGTTGAAGAGGAAGTCGTCACCAATCGCGGTGACTGCTTGCAGGCCTGAGAGGTTCACTGTCGACAATGCTGTACAGTTGTTGAGAAACCCATCACCAATCGCGGTGACTGCTTGCAGACCTGATAGGTCCACTGTCGACAATGTCGTGCAGCTGTTGAGGAAGTTTTCACCAACCGTGGTGACTGCTTGCAGGCTGGAGAGGTCGACTTTCGACAATGTTGTACAGTTGAAGAGAAACCCATCACCAATCGTGGTGACTGCTTGCAGACCTGATAGGTTCACGTTCGACAATGCTCTGCAGTTGTTGAGAAACCAGTTACCAATTGTGGTGACTGATTGTAAGCCTGAGAGGTCCACTGTCGACAATGCTGTGTAGTTGCCGGAGAAGAAAGTGTGCCCAATTGCGACAACACAGGGTAATGCAGGCAGGTGCAGTGTGGTGCCACGGTTGTCATCCGCATCGGACACGTAACTGAACACAATGTGCGTCACTGATGCACCATCGGAGAAGAAGTCATCTGGAATAGCAGTCGCAACCTCTGCCTGCAGGAGCAAGCTGGCCACCTGAGGATCCCGCACCTGCCCCAACCTTTCTGCAGTGATGTCAGTCTCACCCAATGCATGAAGAGCTCTTATTGGTTCGTACTTCAGTGACTTCGTCAGTGTGATTGTCTCGCCAGCACTCAGTTCTCTGATGTCCTCTCCTTCGTCCTTCCCTCCAAAACCCATATGAAAGCTGTGTTCGTGCAACTCTTCTGCAGACGCCACCTTCTGCCGCATGGTCGCCGTTGTGTCATCCTCACCCACCTCAATCACGTACTCCTTGCTGAAGCCCTGCACAACCAGCTGCATTTTTAATGTGTCTCCCTTTTCATGGTGTTGTGTTGTTGTGTTGTGGTCAAAAACAAGGCTCCTCGACCATTCGGACTCGTATAGACCCGGATGGAGACACGGAGTCTGGATGTGGCTAGGGTAGGTGGTCAACTTCTCGATCCCCATGCTCAAACATACAAAAAAAGACGTGGGGTTAAGCGGGGAGGGCAGGAAGAAGATAAAACATAAATAAAATAAAAAAAACACATTCTTTTTCAATGTCCCTCCTGTGAATCTTAACTATCTTGTCGTTTTTTTCTCCTTGTTGGATATCCCCCCTCTTGAGACTAACTTCCCATTCCCTCAACCCGTTGCACCTGATTTTTTTTCTCCAGGCTGCGCATTGGACAAAACATGTTCATTTTTTTTATATTCACAACGTAACACACAATTCGAGGAACGGCCAAAAAAACACAAAAAAAAGTACACAGTATTTTTCGCAAACAAGCTGCAAAAAGCCTGTTCCCGTTTTTCGAGAGTTGTGTTAGTGAAACCCGAGTGTTCTCCACTACCACAACTTTTTTTTTTTTTTTTTTTTTTTTTTTTGTGCCGGTTTTGCTTTTTTTTCTGACTGAAAAAATTGTTCTTTTTGTTGTCTCCAAGCTGCCGGAGCGGTGAGTGAATGTATAGCTTGTAGACATCTGTTTTAATTTGTACTCCTCTTTTTCTCAGTGTCCGACGAAAAAAAAAAAAAAAAAAACTAACACAAAAAACTGAACCTGGGAAAAACAAAAAACGCGTCACAAAAAAGAAACCCCCCAAAATTCAAAAAGTAAGGAAATGAAAAAAAATATCAACAAAAAAAATCCCCAAACGCAAATCCACATCCCCCCGATTTCCCTCTGTGGCCCCACCTCTCCCTTTTTTTTAACAACGAAAAAAAAAGGACGGGCAGGGGGGGGGCAATTCTAATAATTTCATCTTGTTAAGACAGTTTCTCTCCCGAACCTCTCCCAAAAATAGTTACAACTCTTTTTTTTTTTGAAATTTATTTACAGGAAGTATTCTTAGTTCTTCTTCTTGGTGGGGGATCCCGAGCGGGAGCGGGTGGCCTTCTTGTGCTCAAGGCTGATGTACTCGTCGATGTTTCCCTCGGGTGCGGGGGAGGTGGAGGTGACACGCTTGACTCCGGCGGAGGGTCCCTTGAGGGTCTTCTTGCCTCCGTTGAACTTGTTGTAGAAGAGGAAGAAGGCTCCGGCAATGAGGATCGCAAGGAAGAGCCCCTGCACGTCAAAGGCGGAGGACCCGTCGTGGATGAAGATGGTCTCGTTGAAGGCAGCAAGGGAGTCACGCTCGTTGTCGTCCTCGCTCATGAAGTTCACCAGCAGCACCAGGTTGTACTCCTTCGGCTCGAGCTCCTTGAACGACGCAAAGCTGTACTCAATCGACACAGACTCGTGGTGGTTGACGGTCCTGTTCACGGCAATTCCGGAGAGGTTCTGCGCGATCTGGGTCGCCTGAGAGGGAAATAGTGAAGAGGTTATTTGGGGAAAGAGAAACATACTGCGTTGGGGGACGCGAGGTAGGCGCTGATGTACTCAATGTTGAAGGTGGTGTCAGCGTTGTTGTCGAACTTGATCAGTGCCTGTGGTGAAAATGTTGTGTTGCAAAGCTTTTGTGTCAAATGCAACATACCTTGGTCGACTGTCCTGCGGTCACGGCCACCTCGTTGGGGTGGGTGTCGGGGAAGATGGTCTTCACTCCAAGTCCCTGGAGGCGTGCACGGGACTCGTCCAGCTCGTCCTCGTCAGCCTCGTCGGCACGCACAACGTTGAAGGCAACAGCCGCGAACACTGCGGCGTACATCATCTTGCTTGCGGACATTGTAATGAAGATATAAAAGAGGGGGGGGGAACCTGCAGGGTGGGTATGAGTGTTGAGTTCAATATGTAATGTGGAGGGTGGGACGGATGTGTAATGTTAAGACCTCTTTTTTGTTATTCACTCCAGAAACGTGGTCCACTCCTCAGAACCGTGCAGCAGCTCGTAGTGTATTTCCTCAAAGGCCTTCACCTCCTTGAAGACCTTGAAGCCGATCTTCTCGAACAGTGCTTTCGATGGCGCGTTTTTTTCGAGGATTTTCGCGACAAACCTGACGGGTTTTGGGGACAGAGATGCAACTGCGTATTTCATGATGAGTCGCAGGGCCTCTGTTGCGAGGCCTTTGCCACGGTGTTCAGTTTCTGCCACCATCACTTCGACTTCGATGGATTGCCCTTCTTCGGTAGCCTCCTCGTCAGAGGCTGCATCCATCAACAGGAACAGATTGCAGTCACCCACAGGCACACCCGCAGCATCCCCTGCAAGAATGATAAAGGTCAGCTTGTCCCCGCTCTCCAGCCACTCCTTCTGGTTGCGGAACTCCTCCTCAAGCGACAGCGGTTCGCTGCACGTCAGTTCCAAAAGCTCGGGCCTGCACATCCATGCATGGTACGTTTCCACGTACTCAGCACTGTAGGGCACTAGAACCACCCCACGCCCTTCAATGGTCACGTCGCTGTTGTCCATTTGTGTTGTTCCTTACTTTATTATTTTTGATGATTTTTTTTGTTATCGCCCAAGAGGCGGGTTCTGTACCAAAAAGTAGTTCTGGCACTCAGAGCACAGATGACTGTGTATGTGAACCATTCACATTATGTGAAAAATCAAAATAATTGTGCCCTTTTTTTTTTTGGACCTTTCCATTTTGTGACTGTCACAACATCACAACACCCCCAAACCCCACGACGCGATCACGCGTCCCCAGAACGTCTCTTCTGCCATACACGGCTCCGCTCGTCCAAGAACGGTGTCATGTCGTCAAGGCGAGCGCGGAGGTGGTCGAAGATCTTCTCCTCTGCCTGGCGCAGCAGGTCTACCTCTTCTTGCACGAGTGCATCACGCGAGCCGCCGTGGCTGCGCACCTTCTGCATGATGTCCTTGAAGACCTTCAAATTGATGTCTTCGGATGCCCGCTGTGTGAAGTGTGCCAGCGGCGGATTCCACTTCCCATCCTCCGATTTATAGGGCAGACCAAGGAAGCGCCGCTCTGCGTGCGACATATGCCAGTACTCGTTTGGGAGGGGCGCCTCCTCCTCGCCGTACTCCCAGGGACTCAGTTCGTGCAGCTCTGCCGCTTGCTTCGCCTCCAGGTTGTCGGGCAAGGTGTGCAACGCTGAGTTCGTCAACTGCGATGTCAACTGCACGATCTGCGCCCTACGTGTCTCCGGACTGAAATGCGGTGCAAGCAGCTGATCATCACTCTCAGCAGAAGGCGCGCCCAGCGGCGCACCAGCAGGCACAAGACTGTCATCAATGACACCCTCCATCACACGCCGCTCCTCCTCAGACTTCTCATAGTAGCGTCCAAGAACCTGCGCCGCACCAGGTCTGTTCTGCAGCTCGGGGAAGTCCTCCATCAGCATATCATGTGTTGCCTGCTGAGCCAGCTTGTCGCCACCCAGCTCCGCCACCTTCAGGAGCGGGTCTGTCGCAGGCGTCACGATGTCTTGGTCGGACGGCGGCTTTTCGTGTACATTGACCTTCTCTATGTGTGCGCTGGGAAGCACCTCTTTAATGATGTCCTTCAGGTCGCCTTGCGTCAGGACACCCTGACTGTCAATCCCTTCGTAATTCGTGCTGCCTCCCTCGGACCCTCCCCACTCAAATTTGTTGACAGAGGCGAAAGGGATGTCGTGGTCGTCGTTGCGGCCGCGTGCGTGGCGGCGTTGTGTGCTGAGGTGGAGCAGGTGGAGGGGTGCGGTGGACGCAGTGCGCACAGCAGGGAGGAGGAACGGCAGCATTGATATAGGTAAAAAGAAGAAGAGAAAAGGTTTTGATCAAGAGAGACTTAGTCTCATACACCATGGACTTGTAATGACATTACGTGACGAGGGACGAGGGAAATTACGTGGGAAATTACGCGCGCAATGACGTCGTCACGACGCGGGCACCCCCTCGTAATGACGACGTCATGACGTGGGGTTTTCCTCGTCACGACGACGGCATTACGACGTCATGACGAGGGGTGCCCTCGTAATTACGAGGGGACCCCTCGTAATTACGAGGGGTGCTCCCGTGGTCATTGTCTGGCTATTGCCTCCCAGGGAAAGGGACTCTCGAATTTTTTTTTTTGCCCCTATAAAGGGCTAATTTCGACGATTTGAGGCCATTAAAAGCAAAATTTGATGCTTTTGAGCATCTGTGGGGGTCTAAAACGCGTTTTTGCGGTTTTTTTTCCTCCTTCCCCCATATTTTTCTTTACCGACTACTTTGGCTCAGCATAAAAAAATTTTTAAATAAAGGTCGAGATTTAGGTAGTGGCCAAGTAAAAGAACACAATTTTTTAATGGACCATCTGGGGGTACACAAATACGCAGTTCTCCTCTCAAAAACCACGGATATTTTACGATATCCTGTGTCCATTATAATACCGTAATCGTAAGAATTCTGGGAGGGTAATATTTCTTGTTTTTTTCTGTTCCTTTTTCCACCACACCTCCAAAAACACCCTCACAGGATGACAGTATACAAAAACATGATAAACGATGAAAACCCGCAACTCTACGCCACAGGTTCTTTCTTCCTCTGGGAAACTCTTTGTCAGTCACTGCTATAGCCATTTAACCCAGGGAGCATAGCTAGTGCAAGAAATTCGACTTCGGGATCCGGAAAGTCTGTCCTCTGCTCTTGCGGAGGACTAGGCACAAGAAAATATTGCGTTCCCCCAGGAAACTAATTTTTGTCACAGTAATTTTTGCCCAGGGCATGCTCTTGAAGCATGGCGGCTTGGTGTGAGAAGGGGCAGTGTGTTGTTTTGTTCTAGATTTCAACGGTTGTTAGAACGAGTCAAGTGGATGCTTATCTAAACACTGACTTTAGTACAGACCCGAGAGATCACACATGACTTTGAGGAAAGAACAAAGCAATGCATCTGTACCCGCACGCCAGGTTGTAGTTACTTCAGGATTTTCTTAAGTTTGCATGAAAGAGAAGGGGGCGAAACCTTTGTATACGTCTACGACGAAGGTAGTAGCCTAATGACAACCATGTGGTGGCTGTAATTCACATCCCTTAGAATTACCAGAATTCAGCCTTTGTTGAAGTAATGTGCATACTTGTATGTGCGTGTCACGCTTCTCCACCCTTAAATGGGTGCACCGCTCGGTGAGCAGTGGTAACCCTTCTCGACTAGTGCAAACTTAAGAATTTTCTGCTGTAACTTACCAAAATCGATTTTCTCACCCCAAACACCCGCAACACCCCACCTGCTACTTCGGTAGCCTGTGTTGTTGGGAGTTGGTTCTCATGTTGATCCCCAGTGTCTTGCACTGCTTCTTCTGAGCCCAACGCTGTTTGGCCTGTCGACGTAATAAATACGAAGACAGGGCGGCGGTGCCAACAATTTTCCGATGATGTAACGTTTTATCTGATTGATTTATCGTTTGATATACCTTGTGTGTGCTACTTCATGCACACCCAAGCAAGGTATATTGAAAGGTACTTTCAAGCGATACTTCGTTATGTCATTGGGGGTACCTGGGTACCTGGGTACCTGGGTACCTGGGTACCTGGGTACCTGGGTACCTGGGTACCTGGGTACCTGGGTACCTGGGTACCTGGGTACCTGGGTACCTGGGTGCCCACGTCATGACGACGTCATGACGAGGTAATTACGAGGGGGTGCCCTCGTAATTACCTCGTCATGACGAGGGCACCCCCTCGTAATTACGAGGGGGTGCCCTCGTCAAGGCACTCGTAATTACCTCGTCATGACGCGCGTAATGTCATTACGAGTCCATGGTGTAAGTCTTTGTGTATTGTCTTGTGTGGTTTCTAAGGGGTGTGGGAAGAGGAAGTGAAATACAACAGATGTGCAGAGTGGACAATGAACAGACACATCGTATCAACGCAACACAGCCCTGGGTCCTTTTCTCACCATGAGAATCGTGCGCAGAGCCTGAAGTTCCTTATCCAAAACAAGGGTTCTGTACAGGCGCCCAATAGCCAGAAGATGAGACTTTGCAGCTCTTGATCTTTCCGTTGTGACAAGCGACTCAGTCATGGGGCAGTACACGTAGCTTTTCCTCAGGGTCCACTCTGCTTTATCTCTGGAGAAGGCAAAGTATTCAGGAACAGAGCGTATCTTCCGTCCAATCATGTGAAACAAAATCTTTTTAAGATGGATCCCAGCCATCCATATAATAGTGAAAAATATCAAAGGGGTGCTGGGGGGGGGAGGGGATCGTTTAACTGCACCACGGAAGGGCAATTCACTAGTTTTGTTTTGTCTTTTTTTTTGGTTGTTGTTTTTTGGTCCCCAGTTGATTTTTTTTTTTTTTGAATATTTTGCTTTTGTCGTTTTTTTCTATGTGTGGAGGGGGAACGGAGGGGAGGGGGGGAAAAAAAACATAATTCCAGAAAAAAGAGGGTCAACGCCTCCGTCAGTTTTTCTGAATTTTGCTTTCTCAGTTATTATCGGCAATCCACTTCTTTATCCACAATGGGTCACACATCTTACATCAAGACCTGTGTGCTCTATCAACGATGACCACCCTGTGAGGTTCCTTCGTTGTCTACCAATCTAGGCTTGCCACACTTTACATTTCTCACTGGGTGCGTAACTGTACCGTGAAGAACACTCTGAAGCGTGTTTTGGGAGTACACTCCCTAATAAGGCTGTGGAAACAATTAAAACTCTTGGCCTTTTGTTAAGCTGTGACCAGGGTTGTTCCTTGTTCTCGGAAAAAACAGCAAAATTCTGGATTTATGTTCCCGTTTTTTTCCTTTTTTTGGGTGGGGGTTTTTTGCCCTTTTTCAGGCTTTCTGAGCTCTACCCTCACTGTAGTGGGGTCATTTCGAAAAAATGGACAAGTTCTTGATTGATACAAATTTTGGTTACGACCACTAGTGAGTTGCTCACAATGCTAAATGAGTGTCAGAACTGTGATTCTGGGCCCACTTTAACCGCCCCTCGAAATTCAAAAAGGGGTCCCAAACCCGGGCGCGCTACACGCGCGCGGAACTTTTTGCAGCTTTGGCCTAGTTGCATTTTTGGCTGCAAAATGCAAGGGGATCCCCAAAGACGTTGGGAATATTATTTGGATGGGGCAGTGATTTTGTACCTGCATACACGCTCCCTAGTGGTAACCGTGTGCATGCCAATGAAGTGCTCTCTGGGGTTCGATAACCCGTGGAACCAGTGCTTCCGCCGATGAACGGTGAGGCGTTTACACTTCTCTTTTTGCGGAGCAGAAAATAATATAAATGGCGCCACAGGCAAAAAATTTTGAGTACGGCGTAAAAATCTAGCCTTCGACGAACACTTTTTTGAAGAGCAAAAAATGAAAAATGGCGCCGCAGGCAAAAATAAATTGGGGGTACAGCCCTGGACGGTGCAGGATTTTGTTGTCAATTTTTTTTTCTTGCCCCCTGAAAACTCTTGCTTTT
Organism: Rhynchopus sp. YZ270_cl-10; assembly: GCA_964035575.1. Lineage (NCBI taxonomy): Eukaryota > Euglenozoa > Diplonemea > Diplonemida > Diplonemidae > Rhynchopus > Rhynchopus sp. YZ270_cl-10. The sequence goes on along the minus strand of OZ037924.1, from coordinate 1,178,422 downwards.
GAGAGTTTCGACCATTTCACCACACTGGTGGTGTGTCACCTACAGTGAAACCCACCAGAAACCACAACAAAGCCCCCTAAGGAAAAAAGGAAAAAAAAAAAGGAAAAAAAAACTAAAATCCAGAATTTCATGTTCTCGGTCCCACTTAGGAACTTCCCTGGCTGTGACTTCATTTTTTTTATATTTCAATCAATTTCATATACTTTCCGTTCAAAAGAAGAGAAAGCACACAAAGGACGCTCAAAAAAAAAAGATACATCCCGTCTTCCAAAAATAATAACGCTATTTACTATGTCCAACGTTACTCAGGAGCAGAAAGCCGTTTACTTGCCATAATAACACACCTTCGGACACAGCATCATAATCTAATTCTGTTTTTTTTTTTTTTCATATTTTTTTGTATTTTTTTTCTCAAAAAAAATTGGGTCAAAAAAAAACCCCCCGCCCACATACTGTAAAATCGTTTAATTTGTCACTTACGATAATGTGACAGAATGACAAAAATGGTGACAAAATGACATATTATATAAGTGACACATTTTTATGAGGATTTAATTATGTTTTGGGAACACATATGGGAGGCTGTAGTGGGAAGGGTGGTCAGGTGGTTGGTTGTGAGAAGACGCTGTAGACGGTTGAAAGGGGGCTGTGCGGAGCACAGGAGACAACGCGTTCTCTACTGGCCGATTCCGTCCCTAGGGGGTCTCTACTGAGGCTCGGTTGCAGATGACAACAACACCAAGAGGAGGAGGCCGGATAACTTTTTTTGTACTCAGGGAGCGAAAAGCATCGTGTACTTTTAAAAGTAGACACAAAAATAACCATAAACATAAATTAAATCATCATTTAATGTGACACATATTATTAGGGTGTGACAAAGTTTATTTATGACTGATATTTCAAATCAGTTAATTAAATTGTGACAAATTAAACGATTTTACAGTAGCTGGATCTATTACAGTTATTTTTCTCTCTCAATGTGCAAACCAACAAAGGCAGCAGGCACACACAAAAAAAAAAGGGGGGGGAGTGCTCTAACCCTCGAGTGACTCTATGTTTTTTGAACCGTCTCCTCAGCTTATAAATTCACGTACTTTTCCAGAAAAGAACGCATTTGGTTTATGGGAGACAAAAAAGGGGTTCGAAAAAAAAAACTCGCAAAGCTCAACAACACGAACATAAAAAATGTGTCATCGAAAACGAAAATTCAACCAGACACTTTTCCAAAGAACAGAATCTTTTGCATTGATATTCGATGCGCGGGTTTGTGCTTTGTTTTTTTTTTTTCTTCTTTTGAAAACTTTGTTGTATTAGTGTAGCCACCCCTAGAGTGTGGCTCCACTACCATTTTTAGTCCTGTTGTCCTACAAATAGCGACAATTAAGAAAACAAAAAAGTTTTTTGCTTGTTTCATCCTTTCTCTAGAGAGAGCTGTTCCCCTCCAATCATTCCTTCTTCCTGTAGTGGAAACAGAAGAGAATGGGGAACATTTTTTTGGTGGGTTTATCGTTGGGGGTGGGGGAATAATCTAAAGCCAACTCTTGCAGTCGTTGGTGGCACATATGACCACCTTCAACCCTCAATGGGACGTTCTGATGACAAAAAACACATCAGAAAGTGCCAAGGGTGACGCAAAAAAAAGAGAACAATTAAAGAGATGAATGAAGCCGCTGCTCCAGTCATCCAAAAAAAATAGGGGTAATACTGTATGCAGTATTTCAAAGGGAACTGTGCTTTAACATAAAACACATCTTTTGGTTCCTTTTGGAACAACACTGTAACAAAATGGGGGTTTCCGTTCTTATAATTCTCCAAGCAAGAAGGGAGAACACGAAGAAAAGGACCTAAAATAAAATAAAATAAAACAAGGGAAAACCTGAATGTGCCTCGCATGCACACCTGTCTAAGAATAGAAAAAAAAGACTCGTGCAGACACATCAAAAAATCAAAAATCAAATCAAAAAATCAAAATGTAGATGAATATGGCCTCTGCACGCAGAAACAAAAACTATATAAAAAAAAAATTGCTTTGACGGTGAGTTTCCCAGGTGCGAGTGGTGGTTGGTGTGGGCAAGAACAGACAGGAAACCAAAAAAGAAAAATGGGGTGAATTGCTGGGAACATGGCGGGAACGGGTGAGTTGAAAAATTTGTATGGCAGTGACATCATGTCCCCGCTCTTGGGTAGCTTTTCTTGGGGCGAAGCTCAGCAGTGGCCTGGGGGGAAAATGAATAAGAAGGCTTGACAGTGCTGGGAAAAAAAAACGCTTTTTCAAGAAACGCAGTTTTGTTCACCGCAGAAAAATTGCTGAGTCACCTAACAACGTAGACACACAGAACTTCTCTGGGGGAAAAAAAGAATGAAAAAAAACCTGCCACACAACCCGCAGCAGTGTTGAACACTGAACACAAAAAAAAAAAAAAAAATGTGACTTGTCTGTTGAAGACTTTCGACACCACACACCATCCCAGGATTTAAAAAATAAATAGAACCCCCATCCCACCCCGGATTCCCCAACCCTTAATGATGTTCTGATCAACGCCCATCAAAATAGCTGTATCCTGATGAGTTTTGCCAGAACACACAATACACCACGAGGTCACCACCCCCCGCCACCAGTTAGGAATACCACGTTTTTTTTATGTTTCAACCCTTCCCCCCCCTTGGGCCTCCCCCCTGAGCCCCACCCCCCACTCTCCCACCCCCTCTCTGCACATTGTGAAGAGCACTCTGTTCTACAGAGGTGGCAGCGGGCCGTAGTCTACGTCGAACCAGGGGTGCCTCAGTGCTTCCTCGGCAGTGGGTCTGTTTGGTTTAGTTTGAAACATTGCAGGTTGGGCATACGTATTCAATAGCAAGACACAAAGCGTTAGCTATCTTTGAAACATATGAAAGGAAGGGAAGGAGCATACCTCTTTGCAGGGTCGACCTGGAGCAGCTGTGTGACGAAGTCGACGAAGTGGTCGTCCTTGCAGTTGTCCATCCGTTTGCGCAGTGTGGTGCGGCGTGGGAAGAGCAGCTCGATGCCCTGCTTCGTCTCCTCGAAGAAGACGCCCGATCGCGTCAGGTACTGCAGAAGGGGTGTTTTTGTTTGTGTACGTGGCAGACACATACCTTGTGTGCGTGGCGTGCGTGCTTCATCATGTGCGCGGGGAACGGGCCGCAGATGGCAGCAATCCTGCACAGCATTGTGTTCACAGAGTCGTTGTAGAAGAGCACGTTCCCTGTCAGCAGCTCAGGCAGGATGGCGCCGAGAGACCAGATGTCAATGGTCTGTCCGTAAGGCAGGCCCAGGATGACCTCCGGTGCACGGTAGCACCTGCTCTGCACATAGGAGCAGAGGTGGTCGTGTGTGAAGCAGGAGGAACCGAAGTCGATGACCTTGACCTCGCAGCGGCTGAAGCTGCGGATGAGGATGTTCTCGGGCTTCAGGTCGCAGTGTATGAGGTTCAGCTTGTGGATGAAGGCGAGCGCTGTCAGGATCTGTTGTGGTGGTGTGGTATGTCTATAGCAAGAAAGGAGTGAGGCATACTTGTTTCGTCATCTTCTGCAGTCTCTGCAATGTGAAGTACAGGGCATCGCCGTTGCGGCGGTTGTACTTGCTGAACTCGTAAAGGTTGTCGCGCAGCAGCTCGCTGACCAGGAAGAGGTGCTCCTTGTAGTAGAAGTAGTCGTACAGCTGCAGCACGCAGTTCTCGTCTGCGTCGCCGCTTCTGTTGATGTACTGCAGAAGCTTGATCTCGTCGAGCGACTGGTCGAAGTAGTCCTTCGAGTTCTTAATGATCTTTACGCACACCTGAGGGTTGTGTGGTTGGGTTGTAGTGTAGTGGAAGGGAAACATACCGGGTGGTTCGTCTTCAGGTCCAAGCACTGCACGGCATCAGAGAACGCAGCACTCCCGATGTACTCGAGGATCTGGTAGCGCCCCGCAATGACGCTGTCGCGGTGCACAGGGAACTCACGGTCCTGCTCGAAGCCGGTCTTGCCCTTCTCGTAGATGACCTGCAGGGAGAACTTCTCAAGCACCGGCTGCGGTGGTGCTGGTGGTGCGTACGGCGCTGCCTCTGCCGCAGCAGCCGGCACGTCTGCGTCTGCCACAGCGTCGCCCGCCTCGCTCACGACGTCGCTCTCTGCAGGCTTCTCCTCCTCTCGTGCGTTCTTGGGGGATGTCTCCGGCGCACTCTCGCCCATGTCTTTGAGGATCTTGCTGTGCTCCAGGTTGATCATGTCGCGAACGTAGTGCTTGTGCTCCTTTGCGGTGATGCCAGCCCCGCGGGAGAAGGACGGACGGCGGCCACGCTCAGGCTCCCAGATCTCCTCGTCGACGAAGCTCTGCTCGCGGGCAGCGACGCGGAGGAAGCCGTCCTCGTTGCCCTGCCAGTCGTCCTCCTCCTCCTCATCTGCGGCACCGCTTTCTGCGGCAGGCACCACTGCTGCAGCTGGTGCCTCGGGGGACACCGCCTTGCGCACTGGCGACGCCTCGGCAGGTGTGGACACAGCACTGTCCGCTACAGGCTCTGCCGGCGGCGGTGGGGATGTCATAGGCTTGGGCGACTGCACCACGTCAGGAGCCTCCACATTGGGGTACTGCTCGAAGGGGTAGCCACGCCCCGTGGTGGTGTCTGCAGGCGTGGCCTCGGGGGTCTCCGTTGCTGGGGCTGCTGCTGGCGCTACTGCTGCTGGCGCTGCTGCTGCCGGTGGTGGTGGTTGTGTCGCGGCAGGTGCCGGTGGTGGTGGAAGCAGGTTCAACGCCTGCAGCTCGGCCTCAAAGGCCTTGAGCGTGTTCTGGCAGCGCAGTGCCGCCAGGCGGTGGAACACAGCCTCGATCACCTCCTCCGTGTTCGGCTGCTGCTGCTGCTGCTGCTGCGGGGCACTCATCGCAAGGCTCGGCTCTGGCGGTGGTCCCACAGGTTCGTGCACCGTCCCTTCCCCTTGGGTGGAGTGCACCGTTGTACAGCCGTGTACAATCGTTTCCCCGGACGGGAAGGTGGGCGTCCTGAGTGAAAAGGGTTGTTTATTGTGGAGGGGGGACAAAATGCAAGTGTACAAAGAACTGTCGCTTTTATTTTTTATTTTTTGTGTGAAAACGAAATCCGCAAAACCAGTGGTAGCAATTGGGAAGAGGGGGTTTCACAGCTGTTGAAAAACACTGTAAAACAAGGCTGTTTATGTACAAAAAATCGAAATTACTCAGGACTCATCGAGACAATAACGTTAAAGCTTGTTGGGGCTGCGCCGAACGCTGTGCGCACTGCCTCCGTTGTGTCCTGGAGCGTGTGCCCGGCGATCTCCTCCAGCATCATGCCTACCTGGACACCAGCCGTGTCGCAGGCACCACCAGGGACAACACCGGTGACTGTCTTACCTGTGTACTTCACACCAACCTTTCCTGTGTCACTCTTTGTGATGGACAACGTCTTGCGGACGCGCGGTGGTGGTGGTTTCTCCTCCGGTACCTCCTCCTTTGCCTTCGGCTTCTCTTCTGGCTTCGGGGGTGGTTCCTCCTCCTGCACTGCTGGCTCTGCTTCTTTGATGGACTCACGCTTCGGGTTGATGCGCACCTTCTTGACAGGAACGAGGTTTGCACGGGCTCCGGTTTTCTCTTCCAAGACTTGGTTGGTGATGTTCTCCCCCTCAACTTCGTCGATGCCTTTGGTTAATGTGCTTCGCAGGTTCGCAGGCGACGCGGTGGGCTGTGCGTACTGTGTTGCGTGCTTGGGGTCGAGCATGTTTCGTGGCTTGACTGCGTCGGAACGGAGCTCTTCATGTCGCAGGCCGTCTGTGAGCGAGACGATGAGGGTGCTCCACTTTGCCAGGTCCTTGTCGTCACGCCCTGCCAGGAAGGCCTCCACAGAGGACTCCTTCAGAGCAGAGAGGTGCTGGTCGCTGACACCACCCTTGTAGAGTGGGATGCGGAATTTGCCGTGCTGCGCATAGGAACCTCCACGCTGCATGAGTGGCAGCGCACCCCACGCATGGTGCGTGACCACCCCAGCATAGGACACCTTGACCACCTCCATGAAGACGACCGACTCGCTGGTGAGAGGAACGTTCTTCACAATGTGCGTCTCATCCGCCCAGCGTGGTGCTGCGGAGGACGCACTCCAGTCGCTGCGCTGTGTGTACCACATAACACGCTGTGGGTGCAGCGTCGTCACTACCTTGTACAGAAAGTCCTTGCCCTGCGGCAAGCCGGTTGCAGCGCTGACGTGCACACCTGCGCCTGTCTTGGCATTGAACCTGCTGACGAAGGAAGGGTCCACGAGACGGGTTGGCATCGTCTCTGCGCTGCCGAAGAGCTTTTCGACCTTCTCCCGCACGGTGCGTGCCGATGCCTTGCTGGGCAGCTTTGCGGCAAGGGTAGTGCGCACAAAGCGTGGCTGGTGGTCGAAGGTGCGGAACATCACCTGCTCGCTCGCTGCTGGGCGTGCCTGGGTGGTGTCGAACACACCCGACGCGTACTCCTCCGGTGGCGGCGGGATGCGGCACATCACCGTCACCAGCAACGTCGCAAGGGGGAAGTACGGTGCTGCGTCCAACATCTGCGGTGTGACAGGCTTGGGCGGCAGTGGCCCCACCCTCAGCCGTGCCTGGACACGCTGTGTGTGCACCACACCGTCTGCGTAGACAGGAAGTATCGCGTACCCCAGCACCGCAGGCTTGCCCATGCAGGCGTCAATGACCTCAACATCTAATAAGCAGAAGACATCCGCCACCTTCTGCATCGCCATCCCAGACAGCTTCGCATGGTAGCCGTCCTGCTCATTCCCCAGCGACGCTGTGTAGAATGGATGCGCGACATTGCTTTCGATGTCCTGCACAGCAACGTCCAGCCCTTCACCTACAGGCACAAAGGTGCGAGATTTCTTCGCACGTCCAAAGAACCGCACCACCACCCTGCTGACACACACATTCGCAGGAAGAAAGCGTGCCTTGTCAATCCTCACATACACATTCGTGGACGCTGTTGCTGTCTCTTTGCTCGACCGACCCTGATGCCTCTCCCACAACACCTCTGTCGGTGCAGCCTCCTTCGGGTGTGCACAGTTGGAGTACCCTTTGTGTGCCTCGCGGCTGTTAGCATTTGACCTGCAGAGCTTGACGCGGATGTAACCCAGGCTTGTTGTGTTGGTGGTGCAGACCGGGAGCTGGCGTGCACCAAGCACAACCGTGGTGGGCGTCTCTGCTTGCAGGTCTGCTCCAGAGGCGACGCCCCAGCGGGTCAGCTTCTCCGCAAAGGAGAGGGAGTGTCCTGTCCACACCTCAAAGAGCAGCACCGCGTCTGCCTGGTGCGGCAGCGTGCGTGACGGTGCATCACGCCACTTATAACATACGCTCCCCTGCTTTGGCCGCACCGTCACAGTGTCCACCACCCAGGTAACAGCCTTCTCCATGATGTCCCCCGCAGTGCAGACGCTGCAGGTCACCTTCACCGCACTGCACTTTGCTGCCTCTGGCAGATTCAGCTCTAAAACCTGGATTTCTGTGGCACAACTGAAGTCTACCGAAGGTGGTCTGAGGCCTTCTGGTGTGCTGTGCACACTGGGAGGCACTGCGGTACGCGCACGCGACAGGGCTGACGCAGTGGGGGCGCGAGACAGCGCAGGCACCGCTGTCTCAGTCGGCGCACGTGCACTGCGCTCCAGCAGCGATGACGAGGCACGCCGTGCCACCTCCTCTGGCGCTGCCCCCTGCTCCTCCACCTCGACCTGCACCTCCTCCTCCACTTCGACCTCGACACCGTCCACAACAACGGATTTGACACGACGCATGGAACTCCTGCGCACACTCTCCTTGCGAGGGGGCACAGTGTCCAGAGGGGGCTCTTCTTCTGCTTGCGGTGCCTCTTCGTTCTTTTCGGGTGTCTGCTGCGGTTCCTCCTCTACATCTGGACGGAGGGACCGTTTCGGCGATTTCTTCGGCTTTTTGCGCACAGGGGTGTGGTCCTCTTCTTCCTCCTCAGACGACGACTCGCTGCTTTCATCCTGCTCGCCACTCGCCCGCATCAGGGCCCGCACCTCTCGGTCCACTTCCTTATAAATCCGTGGCACCTTATAAGCGGAGTCGCCTGCCGTGCCACGCCCAAGCTCTGCCGCAACGTTCTTCGGCTGCACCAACCTGACGTAGCATTGGTGCCTGGTGCGCGCTGTTGTGTTGTTTGTGCTGTTGTGTGTCTCTATGCGTTTGAAGGTGTCGTCCATGATGTGCGGGCTTGCGCTCGGATCAACCGGGCAGAAGAACAACGGCGCCTTCCAGCTTCCCTCGAGCAGGGTCTCTCTGCGGTCGGTAATGGGGATGAGAGTCCACGCGTGCGGTGTGTACTCTACGTCGGCACCAGGCTCTGTGGCGTGCTTGATGACGAGCTGCACTTCGATGAGCAGAGAGACGTCTTGGACGAGTTCGATGCCGGTGATTTTCTTGCGTTGTTGGAGGTTGCAGAGCTTGAAGGTCGGGTGCACTGTGTCCTGCTGCACGCCGCATGGGGGGAGTTCTTTGAGAGGGAAGAGCTGGTTGCCGTTTTCGAAGAATGAGTACACGAGGCGGATTTCAGATCCAGGCCAGCCGTGGGCGAGGGGGGTGTTCTTCCCTGGGAGGCCGGTGGCGCGGTCGAAGAAGACGATGAAGCCCTTCATGTCGAGCGCAGCAGTGGTGTCCTTCTTCGGTGCACTGCGCTGCTCGGCCTCCCACAGCCGGCGTGCCTCCGCCTCGTCTTCCCGTCGTCGCTCCTCCGCCGCTTGTCGCGCCCACTCCTCTTGCTCCTTCTGGATCTGCAGCCGCAGCTTGCTCACCTCCTGCTGCTGTCTCAGACGGCTCATCTCCTGCTCCATCTTTTTCATCTCATTGTCCGGCGACTCCTCCACCCGCGATAAAGCCATTTCCCGTTTCATCTCGTCCAACTCCGCCTCAAGGTTCCGGTCTCGTACAGATCTTGTTGGAGCCTGGCTCAAGACCCGCGCAGTTTCCTCCATCTGCTCCTGCATCTGGTCCATCATCCCCCGCAGCTGTGCCTGCAGTGCATGTGGTATGCGTGGCTGTGGTGCCTCCGTCGGGCCGAGCATCTGTCGTAACGATGCTTCGATGCCTCGCGCGTCACGTACCATGTGTGCTTCACCACGCATGGCTAGACCCTCGCGCAGACGTTGCACCTCCTCCAGCATGTACCGGGCAGCTTCCTGCGGCTGCTGCGGTGGATGCGGAGGCAACACTTCCCCCACTCCCCCTCCTCCCCCTGGCATCGACATCGGCATCCCTTGCGCTGTCTGCATCCCCGACATCCCCGGCAGCCCCGGCTGCAACCCCTGCGGGTACGCCTGCCTCTGTGCAGGAAAAAACTGTGGCAATCCTGGTACGTTCGCTGTGTGCTGTTGTTGTTGATATTGATGTTGATGTTGGTGTTGTTGATGCTGTACAGGAGGTGTGGTCCCCACTCCCTGCAAAGGGTCGATGAACCCTTCACGCGCACGGCGGCCGTGTCGGGGGGCAAGGCGGGGGTCCTGCACGGAGCTGTAGCTGTCGAGGGTGGGGCGTGCCCATGCGTTGCCATCGCTGACGGTGCGGAGGGCTATCGCATCGGCTTCGATTTTGTCGAAGAGGCGTTCGCGTTCGGGAATGGGTGCTGTGTGGTTGGGTGCTGCAGAGGTGGCGACACCGCGTGTGGCGAGCAGGTTGCGGAGGAGTTCGCTTTCGGCTTCTTTTGCGACTTCTTTGGCATCAGCAGCGGGGCCTACGCCAGGGGGCGTAGCAGCGCGTGGTGTGGTGTCGTGTCCAGGTGGTGTGTTGATCTGTGTGCCCCCAGCAGGCTGGGAGTGCAGTCTGCGAGTCGCAGGAAGCGGCAGATCCACAGCAGATGTGTCGGAGCAGAAGAGCTGTTGGTGGCGCAGCAGGGTGCGTTCAGAGTCGAGCACCATAGCGCAGCGAGTGCATGTGAACGCTGCGGTGGGCTGCATGTTGCTGTTGTGGGCTCTTTTCTATCGAGAAATAGGGTCGCTTGTGGTGCTGTTGTCGTTGTTTTCCATTGTTTTTTTTTCTGGTGTGTTTGTGGCTGTTTTGATGTCTTGATGGGGGAAATCGGGATTAGAGTGAAGAAATGGAACAAGAGAGGGAAGGGGAGCAGGCATTTGCTTCGTTCGGGGATCGGCACAAAAAGGAAAAGTCCAAAGAAAAAAAGAGTGAAGTTTGACAACGTGCCACACCTCCATGATGCAGGCACGTGACAAAACAAAAATTTGGTCACAAACTCCAACGCCATTTTTTAGCCGAATTGAATTTTATTTGAAAAAAACCCCAAAAAGAGCCCCAGAAAACCCCCCTCCCCCCAAACCCCGGTTTTGCAAAACGCCCCCTTGTTCCGATTTCCGGAACTAAATCTTCCAGTCTGTAAGGAAGATCGGATGTTCTCCGTGGAACTTGGAGTTGTGCTGCCTTCCTTGGTACCTGTGTGTGTTTTGTGTGTTGATAGTTTATTTTTCCCTTGATAATCTGTTGTTTTTGCTGCCTGTGACAGTCTTCACCGTTTTCAAGAGGGTGCATTGTGCTCTTCCAACCGCGCAAATCCAACAAAAACACAAAACATACATAGGCAGTTCTCTCCATGTCGGGTCCGGCGACCGTCTGATTGTCGGCAGCGGGTTGTTGAGTGCAAACTTGTTGTAGTTCCCAAGGGCACTCTTTGTAATCTGTGCCTTCGCTTCTCTGTAGTCGGGGTGCCTGTCGTACATGATGCAGTTGTCCGAGCGGAGTGTCTCTGCAATGGCCCTGAAGGCGAGGGGCTCGATGCGTGCAAGCTCTGCTGCCATGTTGTTGTTGAGCTGCAGGTCGTGCAGCACCTTCTTGTAGCGGTACGTTGGGAAGTCCATGCCGTGCTCCTGCATAGCCGCGGTGATGTTGCTCACACGAAGCATAAGTTGCTCCTGCTTGCGCAGCCATCTGTACGACGACATCTTCATCGTGAACCACCGCCCCGCCCTCTGCATCGACCCCATATTCCGACTCCGTCTCCCATAAAACCCACGCATAATCGTAGGAAACCGTGTCACGAAGCTGCTCACAAGCTCGCGGTGCATGCTCTGCTGGTCATCAAACGGGAAGTTAACCTTATTCAGAATAGTCCTTGTGCTCACTGTCTTCGGCGCATGGGTAATGTTCAGACCAGGGTTACGTGGACGCAACTTCCCCGGCAGACCCTTCGGGTTGAAACATTCCACCCCAGTTCGTCGCAACATTTTGAAAAGGGCCCTGGTAATGTGTGAAGTGTTCGGAGGAGGAGAGGAGGGAGGTATAAGTGTTTTTGCTGAGAGAAGATGAGAAGTGTGTTATTTCCTTTTGTCTCTTTTTTCCCGTCGTTACCCCTGTTCTTTTTTCTAGTATCGCTTTTTTTGGGCAAGGTTATCTTGTTTTCACCGTTTCTGTTTTAGTAACGTTTCTTTTTGTTTTGCATTTTGGTTTTTGTTTTTTTTAAAGCCAAGCAAAGGGTTTCGTCTCCGTTATCATTTGTGATAAAATGGCCAAAAAAACATAAAAACTCCCTTCTCTTCTTCTTCCCCCCCTTTTCCCATCCTACCTCAGAAATGAGGAAAAAACACAGGTTTTTGAAAGATGATACAATTCGCATAGCTTGTAGTCACCAAAAAAGGGGGATTTTTTGTTTCCATTTATCATTTCCACGTCCCCTATTCCCGCATGGAGCATGACAACAAAACGTAACAAGAAGAAGGGTTAGTGGGAGTTCTTTGCTTATTATGTCAGGTTTTTAATTCATGCTAAAATATCCGAGCACGTTGGGTTTAAAAAAAAAAAGCTTGTTTTGTTTTCCAAAGCGAAAGTAGAGTTGAAATACAAAGCCCTCTCCTAACTGTGTACCTTCGGTAGACTGGCTGCACCGGGGGGTGGACACCCAACCATGCAGTCCTACATCCATTTTCGTGGTTTACATCTGAGAAATCTTTGAAAGATAAACATCTTTTCACCTCACTTCTTTTTTATTATTCTTATTTTACCCACCCTTCGAGAAGCCTTAGAAGGACCCATCTGTCCTCTTTTTTATGCATCTTTCTTATCCTTTTGGAGCTGCTTCTGCGCCTTCCTTGCGTCGAAGAGCTGTGTGTTAAGGTCGAGCAGTCTGTTGAGCACAAAGAAGAGCCCAATGCTGAACCCTGTGAGGTAGGCGTGCTGCTGCTGGCGGAAGTAGTGCACCTTGTTCTGGTGGTAGCTGTCGCCGTGGATGGTGCTCATTGCGTCGTAGAAGAGGAAGGCGTCGAGCACAAGCACCAGCACGCACACGTACTTCACATACGTGACGGACCACATCTTACGCAGTCCCTCAATAAGAAACCCACGCACCGTGTTCGAAGGCATCGGGATGATCAGGACCGACACAGCAGCCACCTCAAGCATCCTGGGGAGGTGTATGAGGTGCGAGGGAGTGGTGTATGGTGTGTCAACATCAAAAAGGTTTGGTCCAAAACAGTGCTTAAAAAGGGAGGGGCGAATGGGGGGGAAAAAGGAGACATACAAAAAGATGTGCATCACAGTCCATCCAAGGTCCTTCATTGTGTGGTTTTTTGTTAACTTTGTGTTTTCTGGTGTGGAATGGTGGGGGTCGGTTATGGAACACCTTTTTGCGCAATCTTTTCTGTTGATTGGTGGTTCTCAAATGCTAAAGTACTGCTGGTAGTGTTCAGCCTCCTTGGCTACCAGTAGTCTCCTTTTCGGTCATTTGATCGAACCCAATCACAAGGAGTATCAAAAGAAAGAAAAAAAAAGAAATCTGACCCCAAACCTTTTCTTTTGTGTGTCTTATCGGAGAATCGTCGGGAACACACGCGTCTTCACAAATTTGGACAGCGCTTTGCTTTTTTTGCGACCCTTTTTGATAAAAAGAAGACTAATAATTTGGAAGTACAAAAGTGCGTGAGAGGTGATACTTTTATCACACAGTGCGTTTGGCAAACGTTCCCTTGAGGGGAGGGTGGTATGCTTAACCCCTGCTTTGCGCAGCGATGGCTTTTTAGACTTTTCTAATGTGTTTGAGTGTCAAAGGTTACGAGACGCACACTTCTCCAATCCTCAAAAACAAACGTCGCGTTGAGTGCTGTTGAGTTCCATTGCATTATTCTATTGGGATATTTTTTTTTTTTTTCTCTCTCAAATCTGCTTCCGTTTCCGAACGGAACGGCAACACAAAAAAAGAGAATTTTATAAGATGAACCTAAGCCTCTCATGCTTAGTCACCTTTGGTCACTTTCAAAAAAAAAAAAGAGAAGTTGAAAGGTACAAACATCTCGCCGTACACCGGCGAGACGCAAGACACCACACAAAAAAAAAATGGGTTCGGTTTTATTTCATAATATGCATAAGATCTTACGCCAAAAAAACAGGGTTTTTTGGAAAGTCTTAAGATCTTACTCTCGGTAAGATCTTACTCATGTGCGTTTTTTTTTTTTTTTTTTTTTTTTTACCAGGGGCTTCTCTATGTTGTAGGCATACAGAGGTACAGATTTGACAGACTGGGGCCGCAACTGGCTGGGATGTCACGAAACTGACAAAAAAAGTGGTTTTCGACATTTTTTTTGGCCAGCTGTACTGTACTGTACTGTACTGTACTGTACTGTACTGTACTGTACTGTACTGTACTGTACTGTACTGTACTGTACTGTACTGTACTGTACTGTACTGTACTGTACTGTACTGTACTGTACTGTACTGTACTGTACTGTACTGTACTGTACTGTACTGTACTGTACTGTACTGTACTGTACTGTACTGTACTGTACTGTACTGTACTGTACTGTACTGTACTGTACTGTACTGTACTGTACTGTACTGTACTGTACTGTACTGTACTGTACTGTACTGTACTGTACTGTACTGTGCGGAAATTGACCAAAAACGAGAACTCGTCCATTTCTGCAAATTGACCCCACCACTGGCCAGACGGATTCCGGAAATGCAAATGCCGGCGTTTAAAAGCTTCACCAACAATAAAAATTTTTCCAGCGCGTGTGACAACTGGTAGAAACACAGTAGAAACACGGGGAATCGGTTATGCAACACGCCAAAAGTTATAAAAACTCGTCCATTTCGGCAAATCGACCCCACCACAGAACGGGCGGATCCAGGAAATGCAAATGCCAGTGTTTTCGAGCAAAAAATTACTAGTAAAAAAAAAAAAAAAAAAAGACATGCACATGAGTAAGATCTTACTCGTGATACGACGATAAGACGACAACTATTTTTTTTTTGGGATTTTTTTTTTGTCGTAAGGGCAAACAAACTTTTTTTATGCGTTCGCGTCCTGCCTGCCTAGGTTTTTTTGAGATTTTTGGGGAAAAAAGTTTTTTTGAAAAAAAGTTTTTTTCAATTTTTTTGTGTTGGGGCTGTGTCAGGGTGTTTCCTAATTTGCTTCCGCTTCCGGTCTTTGGAAAAAAATTGCCAGGGAAAAAGTTTGCGGAAAAATTAGGGACGTGTTTAAAGTGCTTTTGTTTTGGTATTTTCCCGAAAAAAGTATGTTGGGTACCGTGCGCCTGCGGCGCTGTCTGTTCCTACCAGTTTCTACAGGCAAACACTTGGCCCCCTTTACGTTACGCTGACGGGACACTCATTTTGTCCAAAACCAAGAACTTGGCTATTTCGGCAAAGTGACCCCACCACAGCGCGGACGGATTCCGGAAATGCCAATCGCAGTATGTTTTGGGGCTGCAAACCCACTTTTTTTCCAGGGAAAAAAATTGCTTCCGGATGTCGGAATTTTGAAAAATTTCCAGAATTAGGAGACACCCTGGGCTGTGAGTTAACATTCTTCCCTCCCCTGCTCATCTCCCGACCCTGGGAAATTTCCGTCTGTGTATACTGTGTATACTGTGTATACTGTGTATACTGTGTATACTGTGTATACTGTGTATACTGTGTATACTGTGTATACTGTGTATACTGTGTATACTGTGTATACTGTGTATACTGTGTATACTGTGTATACTGTGTATACTGTGTATACTGTGTATACTGTGTATACTGTGTATACTGTGTATACTGTGTATACTGTGTATACTGTGTATACTGTGTATACTGTGTATACTGTGTATACTGTGTATACTGTGAGGAAATTGATCAAAAACGAGAACTTGTCCATTTCAGCAAATTGACCCCACCACTGGACGGACGGATTCCGAAAATGCAAATGCCGGCGTTAAAAGCTTCACCAGCACCACTGTACTGTGGCCTGTGGCCTGGGTACTCATCCGGGGGAAAAAGTGCTCACCTGCTATTTTATAATATAACTTTAGGTGGTTCCATTTTGGGAAATATGAGAAAATAGTCAAAACCAGTGTCAACAGGAAAAAAAAAAGAGAAAAAACCGACTCCGGAGGGTCAACTCCCGGGTTCAGCAAGCACATTTTGAAAAAAACTTTTTTTTTGAAACAAACTTTTTTTTGCCTGCCTGCCAGGGTTTTTCTGGGTACCCTTAGGACGCGAACGCAAACGAAAAATTTGTTTGCCCTAAGTTCATATGCATATTATGTTATTTCTGGTGGACTTTTTTTTATTTTTCGCATCATTTCTCCGACAACGCCAAAAAAAAAAAAAACTGTTTTGTGAAGATTATCCTAAGTCCTTACTAGGGCTTAATGACTCATTCGGTTGTTCGGTACCCCCCCTACTATACCCTGCTTTCTAGGTATGCCTAGTGGCGACTGTATTGTGATAAATTGCCCGTCATAGTACATGATACACTATGTGTATTATGTACTATGATGGGCAATTATCACAATACAGTCCACCACTCCCCACCCCCTTTCCCCCTCTTCCCCCCTCCGCTACTTCTTTACTTCTACGGATTGTACAGCTTTATCGCTGCTGCATTATTTTTTCCCTTTGTTGTGTCGACAATCACTTCGCTCCAGAAAAAAAAGTATCATTTGTCGTTCCCTCACCCCCCTTCTTGTAGTTGTTTGATGCGTTGACGCTTCCACACACACTAAAAATCACCTGGGTGGTGGTGTTGCGGAGCACGGTTGGGTGAGTGAACGACGTGACACTTTTCCGCTCACAAAGTAGTGTGCGTAAAAAATAAAAAAATAAAAAACGGAACAAAATTCTGTACTCAAAGTTGGCCGAAGCCTTTTGTACTGCAGATTTGTTACTGCGATTTTTTGTTGTTGTTGGGATGGTAAAAAGCTAGGGAAGAGAATGGTGCCAGGGAAGGAGTGGGTTAGGGGAGACAGACTAAGGGGAAAAGGGGGGCCCTTGAAGGGCGGGGGGTCAAGACTAGTGTCGCTACCCTTTCACTTTTTCGTACCCATGCAGAAAATAAAAAAATAATGTTTGATTTTAGACTATCACGGATAGAAGCCGTGCAAAAGAAACGAAAGCTTTGTATGAATGACGTAGTCATCCAAAAAAACTCCCCTCTTTTTTTGATGATGAAATTGCAGAGACAAAAAAAAGCCTCGTCACCACACCGCAAAGCACAATGTGACCGTTTCCTTCGCTCGATTAGGAGGATATCACAGAATAGGTACCCTGCTGTTTTTTTTTTTTTGTTGTTATGTTGACAATCGCCTACGGACCCGCTTGGGGTTAATAGGGTCTGTACATAATGTTGTCCGAAGCCATTTGTACTACGGAAGGTATAGAGTTTTTTTTTTTCTTTTTGCATTTCTCTGGCTGTATCACTCTTCCAAGTTTCATTCAAAAAATGCTACGTTATCAAACAGCTATCTAACAGGAAAATGGCGGAAACGAAACCGGGGGGTTTGTTAGTAGTACGCTTTCACCCTTCCACAGTTCACTGTGTCAATGCTCTTTTTGAAAACTGATATGTTTACAAAAAAAGAGCCAAGTAGAAAAGATAAGAAAAGTGAAAGTCCTCCGAAGTGCATACAATAATGTGTGAGAAGGGGAGGTACACAAATGAGGGTGAAAAACAGTTAGAGTGACCGTAGCATTTCCCCCGGTCAACTTCCTTTTTGACCTATAAAAAAAATTCAAAAAATCTGATTCCGTTATTTCAACAAAAAAAAATCATGGGAAAAGGGAGGACTGTCTTCGGCAATATCTTTTGTTTCTTCCCGGATTCGAAAGGTGCCTGGTTCACACGCTTTCCGAACAAAAACAAAAAAAAAGTGAAGTTGATAGTGCAAAACGCCTCTGGGACGCAGGGCACTGACAACTCCGTTTGGTTATCGAACCCCGGAGAAAAAAGGTTTTTAAAGATGAACCTAGCCCTCTCTGTGCTGAGTCACCTAATAAAAATAAAACAAATTTGAAAAGGGTTTTGCGGCTCAATATTGGTGTGCATTATAAAATATTGATTTGTTCTTTTAGCAACATCGAGGGTCTCGGGCAGAACCAATAGAAAAAAAACCCCCCCAAAAAAAAAGTTAGAAAAAGAGAAGCAAAAAGGTTCAAAAAAAACGAGAAAAAAACTATGAGATGCATGCAAGGTATATCTAACGGGAAAAAAAAGGCTGACTGCAAAAAAGCTCTCGTGTGACAACTGTACCTTTTGGTACATTGAACCGCATCTGGGTGGACCCCCCAACCAGCTGCAGTCTTACATCCATTTCGAGGTAGAGAGAAAAAAATGGTACATTGTTAATACAGGCACCTCCGACTGACGTACGATGCCAGCCATCTGGAAGGAAGCACAAGTAAAGAAAAAGGGGAGAAAAAGCTGTTTGTCAGGTGAAGCATGAGCCTACGTGACAAAAACTCGAAACATGAATTGCCTCACATCACTACGCACCTCTTAACAAAAAAAAGCTTCACAAAACCAAAACCGTAACAAAAAAAAATGCTGATAAAATTGTTTTTGGGGATAAGTGTAGTTCGCATTACGCAAATATCCACTTCCCCCAGTTTCCAAAGGGAAAGGGCGTTCAAAACAATTGAACTTTAATACCGTCTCTATAGACTATAGCAAAATGCTCCCCCCCCCTTTTTTGACAACCCATATAAACAGAAACCCCATCCCCTTTTCCCTATGCACGTTACTCTCCACTACTGGGGGGACAGAAGACCCCCTGGTTCAACAGGGTCTATCCACGACTGCATCGGCTCTTCCGTGAGCATAAAGCTGAGGGGGATGAGCTGGGGTGGCACACCGGTTTCGGCACGTGACAATGCGGCTGTGAAGTGGGCGCTGCCTTCTGCACCCCAGTTGTCTGTGGGGTGGGTGGTGTGGTCCGTGCAGCCTGTGGTGCAGGCCAGGCAGATGTCCTTGGCGCAGTTGTCGCAGGTGATGGAAGCACAGCCGGTACCGCAGGAGGCACAGGGGTGGACGGTGAGGAGGGGGCGCAGCTTCTGCTTCAGCTTCTCGATATCGTGTCCCGTTGACGACAGCGCCTCAACTGCCTCAGAGAGCAGCTCCGGCGTCAGTGAAAACGTCGTGACCCGCGCAAACCCCCATGGTGACATCGACTTCGATAAGGACGCTGCGTTCACCTCCCACATCAGTGCCCGCATGCTGCTGGACTCCTCCGGCAGCACGCACACCTCCAAAGGGCGGATATGCGCACGCAGCGAAGGTTCGTCCTTGATACCAGTGGATCGCGGCATCGACATGCACACAGCATGTGTGTTAAGATGCCCAGCCATAATCGACAACTGATGTGCCACAACAACAACACCCCCCAGCAGTACATAGGTCCGCTGCGTATCCGTCCCAGCCTTTCCATGGATGACACGCCCCGTCACAATGCCCCACGGAATCGAGGTGTCCCAGGAGGTGTGCATCCGCAGCGTGTTCCAGCCCTCCTGGTAGAACAGCGTGAGGCACCGTGCCGCCTGGATGGCGTGCTGCGAGCAGCGTTTGCTGACGTTCCACACAAGGAAGAACGACTCCCCGCAGGCACTCCGGATGATGCCCTCTGACTTATGCGTCGCGTCGAAGAGCGGCCCAATGAAGCTCTGCACCGTGTCTGGGGCACTGCGCTGGTCCATCAAGAACCCAAGCTTCGGTTTGACCAAGGCCACGGTGCTGTGCGAGGTGCGGTACGAAAACTGCGGGTATTTGTGAGGAGGCAGGACCAGTGTGGCAGGGGTGGGTGTGTCGCTGCGCACCAAAGGGTTTGCGTAGGGCGCGTAGGCATGCGCTGCGTCGATGCTGGCGCCTGTGGGGAACCACTCCTCTGCACGGCCCTTCAGCATCTTCGGGACAAGCACCACCACAACAGGCATCTGGTTCGGGCGGTACGAGCTGCGTGGGAAGTTATCCATCGGCAGCGGTCCCAAGCGGAAGCTTTTGAGCTCCATCATTGAAGCACGGTCGCGCTGCGAGAGTGCCTCCACAAGGCTCAACGTCGAGACGATGGCACCACCCATGGCAAGAGAGTGCACCGCAGTCACAACGGAGATGGCCTCACCGAAGAATTCAATCCTATTCGTGATGTGGTTCTTCTCCGTCAGAACGTCTCCCCAGTGGATGCCGACGCGCACGCGTGGACCGTGCCAGATGATGGTGTCGTTCATGTCACGCTTCTCCTCGCACATCTCTGAGTCAAGGATGCGTTGTGGCCAGCGTGCGCTCAGCAGAGTGACCTGCACATTGGCTGCGAAGGTGACGCAGTCGCGTTTGCTCTCGAAGACGACCATGAAGGCGTCGCCGATGTTGCGCACCTCGTACCCGCGGCACATCGCAATGGTGCTGCGGATGAGCTCGTTGTGCACCTTCACACACGTCGTCATCGCAGAGTTTGCCAGGGCCCACAGCTTGCACGATTCTTGGATGTCCGTGAGCGCAACGGCGCACTCCGTGGGTGGATACAGTTCGATGTTGCGCACGACAGGGTCGTTCTGGCGACGGTTCTTGTCCTGCAACTGCTCGCGCGAGAGGTACGCCTCTGTCTGCACGGCACCCTCCTTAAGCGAGTCTGGCAGGAAGGGTGTGAACTTCTTCAGGTTCTTCAGCAGCGACACGTGTGCGGAGAGCAGCGAATGCGGCACTGTGTTGTGCGCTTTCTCGATGATGGCGGTTGCTTCTGTCAGGTCCATCATCGACAGACTCTTTGTGATGGTCTCTGCGAGCGTGATGGCAGACACCATGTTGTCGTCCGCCATGGTGCCCACCAAGAAGGACTCCATCTTGCGGCGGGCACGGCGGCTGTGGCGGAAGCTGTGGAACTCACGTGTCGCATCACAACCAGCGTGCTTGAGAAGCACGTCCTGCCCACCGGGGTGGGTGCGGAGCCACGTCTTTACGGCAAAGACCTTTCCATCGACGACAAGCCATGGGTCGAGATCGTCGTTGTGCTTTTTGACCTCCTCCCACTGCAAAACTTCCATCTTGCCCTTGACAGCGTCCGCAACCTTCACCTCAGACAAGATAAACCACGTCCTTATCACCTCCAGCGTCAGCGACACTGCCACCAACGCAGTCACGCCCATCTGCCCCACGAAGAAGATCAACCCGGACCCATTTGACTGCAACGCTTCCAACTTCTTCACTCCTGTGTAGCACTGCACGAGGGCAATCACCATAAGCACGCGCCCCAAGGATTTGTGGATCAGCCCCCATACGGTACGTATTCTGCCTTCACGTGGGATGATGGCAGGCCCAAGCACACCGAGCAGCACAATGAGGCTCGAGCAGAGCATGATGAAGACACCCAGCTTTGTGTGGGAGAGCTTGTCGTCCGCGTGCGAGTTGGTGAAGTACCGCAGCGCAATGACAGACGCGAAGGCTGTGAAGATGACGCCCACCCCCGCAAAGATGACGTGCATCTGCACTGCACTGCCCATGTCCCCGACAGCGATGGAGCTGCTGAGGCCGAAGACGTGCTTGCCGTATCGCTTCGACATGATGGACAAGGGGACCAGCCAGCACCACGCGATCATCATCAGCCACCCGTGCAGCAGGCGCAGGCGTGGGTACTGCTCTGCGTTGACCGCAACGGCATGTCCTCTGTCGAAGTCGACCACAAAGGCAGCCCACTCAGAGTGCATCGCGAGACGCTTGTCACTGCGGTCAAGCGCAACATTCAGATCAAGCTTGCTTTCGCGACTCATCGCCTCATGAGAGAAGCGCATGATCGTGGCCCCACCCGTCCAGTCGCACGCAACGTCAAACAACTCCTTCTCAAACTCAGAGTTGGTCTCCACATCGTTGTACCCAGACAAATGGAACCCCATCAGGTTGCTCACCTCCGAA
The DNA here is from genome assembly GCA_964035575.1 of Rhynchopus sp. YZ270_cl-10. NCBI lineage: Eukaryota > Euglenozoa > Diplonemea > Diplonemida > Diplonemidae > Rhynchopus > Rhynchopus sp. YZ270_cl-10. The sequence goes on along the minus strand of OZ037924.1, from coordinate 1,157,277 downwards.
CACACCAAAGCATCTGCAGGGAACATCCGCCCAGCCTCCTCCGCAAAGGCCATGCCCAACCACCCACTCGAACCACGTGCCTCTATCGCAATGTGAACACGTGACTGGAAGCCCCACCTCCAGTGGATGCTGAGCCCCTCCATGGAAGTCTGTATGGAGCAAGCGTACGTCTCTGCGTCCTGGTGCAGGAGGGTTGACGGGGTGCACAAGGCTGGGGGGGTCTGCGGTGTGGTGTTCGTCGGGTGCGACACCTTCACGTCTGTGCTGGGTGTGTCGTGACCAGCTGCTTGGATGCGGCAGAAGGCTGGCTGTACCTGGACAGTGCGTCCCTTAAACATGCCGTGACGTACAGAGAAGGCGTACGGCGTCAGCGACAACGACTTTGGCGGGACGTGCATCTCGTACTCCCAACGTGTCAACGTGCCCCAGAACTTCTTCACGCCGACAATGTGCCCACGGTTGTCCTCCACGAAGATGCTGTCAATGGTGTCGTTCGTTTCGTTCATGTGTGTAGTGTCCAGGACTTCGCCACCGACCCCGATATTCACTCGGGCAGTCCCTTCCGACTTATCGTAGCTTATCCACGGCTCATGTGAGTGCTGCGTGTCTGGGGGCCACGCACGCACGTCGCTGCCTGCGATCTCAAAGAAGAGTCCCTGCTTGCGCAGCGCAGACTTGAAGAGTGCGTCATACACCGCACACTTCCCACCCACCACCTCATGCGGGTCGTCGTGGTTGAAGCAAGGGTTCATCTTGCACAGCGGCGCCTGCGAGCCTGTGCTGAACACCTGTGTCCAGTACCCGCCGTACAGACCGTGAATATTGCTGAAGACGAACGGTTGCATCGACTCCGTCCCGAGCGGCACCTCGAAGAGGAGATGTGGCGACCCAGGGAATGGCGCAAACTCTGCCAGCGCAATCGTGAGGCCGACCTGGTTCACAACGAAGATGCTTGCGGCGTAGTGGAACGTGGTCGACGTCCCGTCCACGATGTTCTCCTGGCGCGGGCCTGTCTCGTTCACGGAGCCCGACCCGAGCGTGACGTTGGCGTACTTGCCATTCAAGGTGATGTACGGCGTGTACTCCTGCGTCGTGTACGAGTCAAGCGTGTTGTCCCTTGGGTGTGGCGCATGCTCAGGCTTCCGCATCTGTTCCTGCAGACTCCTCAACCCCTTCACGATGTAATCAAACGGACACGCCGGCGATGTCAGCAGGACCGGCACCTCAGGGCACCCCGACACCGCGCACACTTCTGAGAAGGGGAGGTCTGTGTGCTTCACGCCCTTGATCGTGCCTATGGTGTTGATGACAAAGAACGGTGTGTACGACAGCCACTCCGCGTCCATAGAAAACACCAACACCGCCTCGTGCGAGGGTGCGAACACTGCTGCCGCAACAATCTGTTTGTGCTGGTCCTCCACGTAAATGGCCTTCACGTACTGAAGCTTGTTCGGGTCGCTCGTCACTTTGATGTTCTTGTGGTTGACGGGGGGCAGCGTGACGGTGACTTTGTTCCCGTTGAAAGACATTGCGTCGCTGAAGTCCCACTCGTCTGTGTTGGGGATGGAGGTGTTGTGTATTGTGTTCATCATCACCTTGAACTCGTTGAGGAGCTGGCACTGGTCGTTCTGCGGGTCGTACCCGGTGGTGTCTGTGTACCACGACTCGAAGGTGCAGTTGCCGCGCTCCATAGTCGTGTTGACAACGTCCACATAGTTCCCTTTGGTGATGCCCAGGCGTGTCGTCACGACAATAGGCCGCAGGCGCAACGCACCCGACGCAACACTGAAGTGCAACGAGTACCTTGCGGCTGTGCTCCCGATCGCGATGCCTTGGTCTGTTGGGGAGATCGTCTTCATCGCCACAACAACGTCGTTCTGGTCGACGACGTACATATTGTACACACGCACCACGTCGTAGGGGTGCGACTCCACACGGTGCCCTGAGATGGTCACCTCAAACACAGCATTCGCACCGTCGTAGTGGATGCCGAGCTTCTGCTGCACCCTCGCCACAGTGTCGTGGTATCGTGCCTTCACACTCTGGAAGTACCAATCGTCGCGCACAAGGTCCGCCCTCAGTGACTCGAAGTTCCTGCAGACACGGCTGCGCATGGGCACGTTTCCGCACTCTGCCACACCGCAGGGGAAGGGGTTGGCAGCACCGGTGGCCTCGTTGTCGACAGAGATACTCACCCCCTCAAAGAGGCCTGCGCGCGTGCACAGTGAGAACGGCGTCACGTGTGTCGTCCCGGCGGGCACCTCGAACTCGAGGAACGGCTCCAGATAGTCGCTTGTGAGCATGGTGGCAGCGATAACCCTCCCAAACTGGTCCTTCACAAAGATCGAGTGGATGTAGTGCACCTCGTCTGGGTTCGACGACGACACTGTCGTGTGCACGGGGTCCTCTGGGTTGCGCGTGACAGTGCCCTTCCCGACGGTGACCTTCCCAAAGGAGCCCTGCAGCGTCACGTACGGCACGTCCTGAAGGAGGGTGCGGTTTGAGGTCTCGTCGACACGGAAGGCGTCGAAGGTGGTGAACATCTTGTACTGCCGGCGCTGTGCCTCGGCAAAGAGACGCTCGTGTTCGGAGCAGCGCCCGCCCTCCCAGGAAGCCACATCTGGGAAGCAGTCGTGAAAGTTGCAGCGCGGCACAAACCCGTCAACAACCCATGAAGGGTCGGGTAGGGAAGTCCAGTATCCAGCGTACAGGCCGTGCCTATTGCAGTACTCCCACGCACGCAGCCGCGTTGTGCCTGGGGGTATCTCAAACTCGAGGTAGGGCCCCACCACTGTGGGTGCGTATTCGGACATAGCGATGATGCGGTCGTCTTGGTCGGTGACGAAGATGTTTGGGACGAAGTGGATCTTCGCAGGGTCGAGCACGTTGTTCTCATGGACAGGCCCCGTATCGTTCACTGTACCGGCACCGATGGTGATGTTGGCCCAGCCGCGTCGGGGGAAGGTGATGAAGGGTACGTGGTCCTGGAAGAACTCCGTTTGTGCAGACGCGTTCGTCGGGTGCGGCAGGTACGGCTCTGCACCATTTCGCTGCACACTTTGGAAGTGCACCAGCGCAGCGCGGGCAGACTCAATCTTCTCACACGGAACAAACCCCACAGCACACCGCACGTCCACACCACAGAACAGCAGCACGCACAACACTCTCAGGGGGGTGACCAACTGCATCTTGGTGCCCCCAATCAATTAAGCGCGTTTCATAAGCAAGGGAATAGAGGGAGAAAGGGGGACGGAGGGGGGAATGCACTGCTTTGTAGGTGAGCATGTAGGTGATGTGGGGAAGTGTTGGTGGAGGGAAAAAATAGTAGTGCCGCGGGGAGGGATGCGGGGACGTTGTGTTACTTCAGCGCGAAAGTGCCCTGATACAGATCTCAAAGCAAATATAAAAACACACACTACGTTGGAGACAGACAGCAGCGTTGTCTCGTCGTCCAACCCACTGCCCCTATGCCAGGGCCCCCCTCCCATACCCAAAATATTAGAAATGAAGATAAATGAAATGGCGCAAGAGAAGAAAAACAAAAAATGCCCCTACATTGGGGCACACACGACACGTTTGCGCATTATTATTCTTGCGGAAAGAAAAAGCAACCACTAGCTTTGTTGGTCGCTGTTTCACACTCCAAGATGCTAGCACCTCTCGCATGGGGAAACCACTGGCTCAGCATTATACCCTAGCCAGGGTTTAATTTGCATTAAAAAGGGACGTTTAAGTCCATGAGGACATAAAAAATAATTGCCCCGCATACCCCTCCGGCCAACGGGAGGAAACAGAGGTACACTTCATCCGTGGCAAGGCATAGCTAACCCATTCTCCCCAAAAGAAAAACAAAATATAATAGAAACAAACCGCAAGAAGGGTACAAAAAGACACTTAAAACTGTTCTTGGGGCGGTTCACCCCACTCTCGCCACCAAAGGAGTCTGATTGCGAAGGCTGATTTGCGCGGCAGCCAACCCAACAGACCCAAAAAAATAGAAACAAAGAAAGAGAGAAGTTTGTAAGATGAATCTAAGCCTCTCTGTGCTTAGTCACCTTGAAGAAGGACAAGTAGAACAAAACAAAAGTACGACAATAAAAAAACACTCGAGTGGAAAGGCTCTGCAAAAAAAAAATATAAAAAAGGCAACTTCAAGAGTGAAAGTTTGCATTGAGCCTATTATTGAGGAAGATGTCTCCTCGTTTCACTTATTTTTTTTCCCCTTGCCCTTGAGGCTCGGGTGGGTCAGAGTAAGTTCGTGCGCTTGAAATAGAGTGGAAGCAGGTCAGGGATCATATTGATGCTTTTTTTGTTGTTTCGCAAAATCATGTATCGTTTGCTCATTTCAATTTCAAAGCGCGTTCAAGGTTACAGGGGGGAGTTAGCAGTGTTGGCAGGTTTAATAAAAGAGTGTTTAAAACAGGTGTACCAAACTGTACTAAACTTGTATTAAACCTGTACTAAACTTTTGGGGCGCTGTACTAAACCAACACTGGGAGTTAGGCATACCCCGAAAGCGAATTCGTATTCACCCTGTGTTCGGATCCCAAAATTCTTGGACTATATTCGCCCCATATTAGGATCCGAATATAGGTCGAATAGGACGAAATTCGCCTTCGAGGTATGTCTTGGAGGGGCGAGACCGTTTTTTTCTGTCACTAGACAACAGTATGCAAGGTGATTATTGGACTCACCGAAATAATTTGTGACAGGCCACTGCCACAATAAAAACCAAAACACGATGACCTAAAAGATGGATGGGTATCGTGTACATACATCTTCAAGCATCTTCTGAAAGTAGGTAGCCTCTTGCTTGCTTAATCACCCAAAACAAAAAGTGGAGTTCTCTGTTTTGGATGTAGGGACACAAGAAAAGGGGCTTTTTTGTTTGACAAAGCAAACATAGAAAAGCTGAATGAATTCACCTCAAGCCCACACTTATTGAAGGTGGAACCGGGCACACCCAACCTGCATCCTTTGAGTGGAGCTGAAACAAAACGTTGCTTGGCAATGACCACCACGACACACGCTCTTTTTCCCACACGCACGGACGACTGGCAGGAAAAAAAACAAAACAAAACAAAAAAAATTACACAAAACAACTACGGCGGGTTGAAATACCCACTTCCCCGTGTATTGCGCACGTTGTTGCTCTTACGTCTTCTGAAGGTCAGGAAAAATGCGACTGAGATGACGAACATGGTTCCACCACAGGCAAAGAACACAAAGACCATATTTTCAGGCTTCACGACGGGCGAGACAAGCATCCCGAGCAACGACCCTGTTGCGTCCGTGAAGAGGAACAGACTCATGATCACGCTCTTCATCGACTCAGGCGACTCGGTGTACGCAAACTCCAGTCCGCCCACGGACGCAAAGATCTCACTCACACCGAACACCACATACGGCACGACCTGCCACCACACGGAGATCTTCTCCCCATCAGGATAGTAGTCACCATCGCTGAACGACCCCCACTCATGAATGTAGTACTCCAGCACTGCGGTGTACAGAATGCTCACAGCTGCCAGAAAAAACCCGATGCTGATACGTGTAATCGGCGACGGTGACATCCCACACCGCGCAAGCATCGGGAAGATAACCTGGTCGAAGAGCGGAATCAACAGAATAAGAGCGGCAGACCCAAGCACATTCAGCGCCTCTGCAGCCAGCCAGTCCGGCCGTTCCAGCAGCTCGGCTTGCGCAACCAGGTTCGACCCCATCTGTCCATAGCACAACCAATACACGGGGTACCACAGAAAGACATACGATGCGTCGAGCGCCACCTTTAGGTCGCGCGCATCGCTTTCATAGCAGGACCCCTCCGCCCAGTCGAGCCAATGCGCTTTGTCTCCACGTGTCTCTGCGTTGTGCGCAAGCCTGCGCTCTCTGTACGCATAGCGTGCCGCTCTGTAGCATTCCGTGAGCACAGAGCCCTTTGCTGGGTGCGCCACGTAGATGTTCATGACACGGCCTATGAGGAACACCACAAAGGATATGGCAAAGAGCCCCAAGGGGAGCGAGAACGCTGCCCAGTATCCTGTGCCGCTCAGGTCGCTGAGAGGGTCGGAGGGGTCCGAGCGCTTCTTCTCGCCGATGCGGTCGTACATGATGGGGCAGACGATGATGCCTACAAAGGAACCTAGGTTGATAGCCCAGTAGAACCATCTGAACACGGAAGCATACGCCTCGTCGGATACGCCTTCGATCTGGTCTGCCATCAGTGTGGACACATTCGATTTGATGCCACCCATGCCCAGCCCTATGAAAACCATCGCCACAGCAAACCCCGGAATCGCAAACCCCCGCTCAGGCTCTTCAGGAAAGTTGCTCCAGGTGTACGGCAGCGCGCTTAACACCAATGAAATCATACCCACCATGTACACAATGGAAAATATTACTACAGAATTTACCCGACCCAAATAGGTGTCAGCTACAAAGCCGCCTAATAAGCATGAAGAATAGGCCCAGAAGTTGAATCCGTGGTAGAGAGCGTTGGCAAGGCTTTGGTCGAACTCAAGCATTGTCTGCATGTATGTGAAGAAGACGATCGTGGCGCCGTAATAAGCAACCCGCTCGCATGCTTCGACCACCAAGATGAAGTAGGCAGATGTGGGCCAAGAGAAGCTGTCGGGGTCGGCGGGGTCCACCGCACCGTAGCGTTGCTTGGTGGGGGTTGCTGGCAGCAGAAGGGAGTGTTCTGCAGTGGTGGCGGTGGTGGTGGCAGTGGTGGTGTTCGCGTGCAGCGTCCCCTCAAGCGGGTTGACCCTGATGGTGCCCAGCGACACCATGCTCTGCTGTTTGCTGTCCTGGCACCATTCCTCGCCCATCTTACATGCGGTGGGGTGGAGAGAAGCGGGGTGTGAGAGTGAATCTGTGGTGTTGAGTGGAAGGGTGGTAAAGAACTGTGCAAGATGTACTTTTTCTCATGATAGCAGAACCCCCCTCATCGTAGCGCGTCTTTTCGAGATAAAAAAGTATCCCCCCTTCCCTCCTCTCTGTTTATCATTTTTCATTGCTGTTCACCCCTCACGGGTCTTTTTACGTAATCCCTATCTATCTCAGATCTCCCCACCCTCCACCCTGTGTAGTATCTGGCGAGATGTTCGACAACCAATCTGACGTGATGCACACGTCACAGAATTCTGAGAACAAATGGCCATGTGTACGTGTCACTCTTTATTGCAGCAGTGAAGATGAGGTTGTTTATGAGGTGTAAACGGATGGTAAAGTCGCATTTCGGCGGGTCTTCAGCCCAGACTATGTCTACAGGACACTCGGGGGGCAAACGGCAGGGAAACGGGGGCGCCGGGGCAAGTGATTGCCCCCTCGGCAGTTGCGGGTCGGGCGTGCGAGGTGTCTGCAGCAAGACGAACAGCGCAGAACAGAAGGAGGCGACGGTGCGGACACACGCCGGCGTCAAGACGTTGGATCGCGAGAAAAAGAAGGAAACAAAACAGTGAAATGTTTTGGGAGGTTATATCCATTTGAAAGACATGGGGTTTTTTTTGCTTATTTTTTGTTTTTTTTTTGTTATGTTGCTTTTTTTTGTTACGTTATCCTGCACTCTGAAGACTATTTTCTATTATTTTTTTTGTGATAAATCGTTGGAATAGTGCAGCTGCCCACATATCTGTGAGCCATATTTTCCCGAATTTTGTTTTTCCATTCGTTACACCGTAAGATAATTTTCCTGATGTCACTTGCAATCCCGTCAGGATGGACAGGTCAATAAACTTAACTCTGTCACTGAGGCTAGGCAACCGAGACATGCACAGACGTACCCTCTTTCCAAATGACAATCCCAGCAAGAAGTGGGTCCCTCTAGCCCAATAGGATAGTTACAGAGCTACACACTTTTGTGTGGGGACATAAGGAACTCTTACCTTTTTTTGTTGCTGTGCAACCACAAACTAGACGAGATGCTTTTGTTCCCCAAACCACTTTCCTTTGTTGTACCGACAAAGCTGTCCGAAGAAGGTTTTGTACACAAAAGTCAGCCGGTGGCCATTTTAAAAAAAAACCCGTTGCACTGCTGAGGAGTGTTTAGTTTTTAACACACAGTTCGTTGCAGCGATGAACACCACTCCCCCTCCCTCCCCCCCGTTTTTTTTACAATGCAATTCAGTGCAACACCGCCCCCCAATAAAAATGTCTCTGAGAAACGGGGGTGCAATCTGCGTATCCCGCTGAACACCTGACCGTACAAGATATTTTGCGAAAGTATCTTATCTTTTTGCGCATACAAAGCTCGTTGGAGACGAAAATAATTACGGTCAAGGTTCGTGGTCGAAAAGAAAAGAAAAGAAAAGAAAGGTAGAAAATGAAAAATGGGGGTGCGCCGACACTTTGCCTCGCTGCTCCAGGCTGCTCTTGGACCGTATCACCTTGCCCAAAAACAGCTACCCCACCCATGCCCCGTTACCACCCGACCCCTTACCTTATTTGTAGTAGCCCATTGGCGCGCCTTGTGGCTGAGTGTGTGACTGCAGAGGCTGTGCATATTGTGGCTGTGCTTGGGGTGGCATGTGGTGTGCTTGCGGGGGTGCGTGCCCCTGGGCCTGTGCATACACCCCTGGGTGGTACTGTTGCGGGGGTGCATGTGGATGTGGATGTGCTGGGTGCGCTTGTGGCACTTCTTGTGCAGGTGCTTGCTGTCCTGGGTGTTGGTACAAATGGGGTACTTGCTGTGTTGGTGGCACATGCGGTGAGTATGCCACGTGCGGAGGCGGCACGTGAGTCGCTGGTTGTGCATAACCCCCTGGCGCCGTTTGATGCTGTGGGATGTGCTGTTGGTATTGATGTGCATGCTGTGGGGATGCGGGCTGCGCTTGCGTCTGGTGTGGTGTTGGTATCGCTTCTTGTGCATGTGGGGAATGCACACGGTGTGCTGGGTGCTGGTGCACATGTGGAGGTGCGTGTGGTGGGTGTGTGAGCTGTGGAGGTGGCAGATGAGGCACATGGCGTGCTGGCTGTGTTGGTACGTTCTGTGCAAGTCCCGCTGTTTGCTGCTGTTCGTACGTCATCTGATGCTGGTGATGTTGGTGCTGGTGGTATTGGTGGTGCTGGTGGTGTTCATGATGCACTGGAGGGTGCACCAGTTGTGTTGTCGCCAGTGCCACAGTACCTCCTTGTTCTTGCACAGGGAGCGGACACAGCTCGAGGTACGGGTTAGGAGAATCCATAGTGAGCTTTTCGGGGAAGCTGCCCTCCATGTGCGCGAGCTCGCTGTCTGTGAGGAACTCATGTTTGAAGGACGGTATCTGTGCGGCTCCCTGCTGTGGACAGGAGATGTACAAACGAGCGCGCAGACATGTGCGCAGGAGCTCGACACGCATGGGTGCCGCCTTGTCTACATATTGGATGAGGATGGCATCAGGTTCGAACACAACACTCGACCACTTGTCACCCACAGCAACCTCTTGCCACCATGCGTAGTGCAGAACGGAGTCATAAAAACGCGCACGTTTCCTTTCGACGTTCACTTCAAGGATCCACACACTACACGTAAACGGCAGGCACCCCCGTGTAGCCTTGCCATCCTCCACCCCGAACAGCTTCTCCGAGAAGTGCATGCTCTTCAGCTCTCTCGTGCACCTCCCCTTGCGCATGCAGCTAGTATCGATCTCCTTCAGTGCCGCGGGGGATGGGTCCGTGCAGGCCTTGTCAAGTGAGTTCATCGATAGGATCCTTGTGATGACCAAGTCTTGGTACTTGCGGAGTGGCGACGTGAAGGGCGCTTCGATGTACCCACTCCACGCCGCACCTGACACGGCGTTGCTGAGCAAGTCGAGCAGAGATGAGTGCGGGGAGTTGTGTTTGTTGCTCAGCAGGTCCGAGGCCCACGCTTTAGCAAGGGCGCAGTAGTTGTGCTTGCCGCGGTGTCTCTCGAGGGATTGGCAGAGGGCCGTCTCTGAGTCGACAGCGAGACCTTCGCAGCCGGCTAGGATGCCAGAGCGCTTCACATTCTCAAGACGCTCTGCGTTGGGTGCGCTGTACACTGTGTAGAACTCATGGGCAGGGGCGAGCTTCGAGAGGAAGTGTGCACCTGCCTGCTTGGCCACGATCATGAGGTGTTGCACGAGCTGCGAGGGCCCCGTGCGTCCCTGCAGTGCCTCCTGCGCAAAGCACCTGTGTGAACGCATCGCAGCAACGGCGCTGTGCAGCACTGTACTCTCACGCAGGGCCTCTTCGCCTGCGTCGCTGTTCGCTGCCAGGAAGGCGCTCCAGTCCATTTCGTCGTTCATGTACATACACTTGTCGTTGCTCACCAGACTCCGCACCAGCTGCAGCGAGCGGATGGTCCCTGCCGGGTTCACCCTTATGATCTGTGTCAGCGCCGGCACCAGACGCCGCTCGTTGAGCGAGACGATGTCGACAAGCTGGTCGGGCAGCATACGCGCCACGTTGTCGTCCTGCGGGACGTAGACGTCCGTGCCACGCTCCTTAAGGAAGGAGTCGAGGTCACTGCCCGCAGGCACCAGCTCAGAGGGGTCTGCTGTGTGGATAAGAATCGCCCACCCGTCATCGTCGCCTCGGTCGGTGAGCCTTGCGACGCTGACGGCGTCGTCGTAGAGCTGCGTGCCTTCGCGGTCGATGCTGAAGGTGAGCACGTCGCTCAGGTTCACACGCGACACGAAGCACGTGGGGTTAGAGTAGATCGGCACCGCACACTCCGCGCGTGCATCTTGCTTTATAGCCGCAACGGCCGAGGGCAACCGCTGCTTGATCTCCCCAAAGAACTGCGAGGACTGGTCGGGACGCGTATCGATGCGTGAGCACTCCACCAGGTACACGTGGCGCCACCAGAGCGGGTCACGTGTGTCAAACTGGTTCTTCGCGACACGCAGGGTAGGCCCGCTGCCGGTGATGGGGACAACGTCGTGGAAGGACTTTGTGCTGCGCAGCTCAGGGTAGATGCGGCGTGGCTGGCGGTTGATGCCCTGACACTCGAGCCCGCACCACAAGAGGTGCATCGATTGGCGTCCCGACCAGTCCTTGTTGCGCGGCAGCGAGAACGCAAAGGCGCTGCCTGTGCTGTCGCGTGCATCCTCCATCCACTGGTTTGCGTAGTGCAAGTTCAGTGCGTTTTCGATCATGTTCGCCGAGATGCCGTTTTTAAGTTGGAACACAAACGGGTACATGAAGAGCTTCAGCATGCAGGCGGCTGGCCGCGGGATTGTTGCCGGTGATACAGGTGCACTCATGGGCAGGGACGTGGCCCGTGGGACCGGATCGGTGTGGACAGGTGCTGTTGCGACGGGTGGCGCTACGGGTTGATGTTGCTGCAGTGGCACCTGCTGCTGTTGCTGCTGCGCCTGTTGCTGCTGCACCTGCTGTTGCTGCGCTTGTTGCTGCGCCTGCTGTTGCACCTGCTGCTCTACCTGCTGCTGTACCTGCTGCATCTGCTGCGGGGAGCCCCACTCCTTCTTCCCTACGTCGACATGCACTTTGCCCCCTGTGTCGCCGTCGACCCACGCTGACGGGTCCAATGCGTTGCTGCACTCTGCCACCTGCGCGCTTGCCATCTCAGGACGGTACGCAATCGGCATACTATGCACTTCCTGCACTGCACTGCGTGTCGCAACCCCAGGCACAGCCACACCCTGCGGCACACCAGGCGACGCCATTGTTCACTTCTGGGAACGTTCTCCCCCCTCCCCCTTACCTGTTGGGTATGGTTTCTGTGGTATACAAGAAAAATGCGCAAAAATAGGGGTGGGCCTCTTTTACAAAGTACAACAGATGGGGAAGTGGACGTGGGGCTAGACGTCACCCCCTCTCTCTACATGGACATGCCGAGGTCCCTTCGGTACATAAGGGTGTTTGGTCCCATTGGGGTCTGCACGTTAGCTCTGTGGGGCGCTGCACCGTATGAGTGCTGTCTGTTATCAGCTAAGGGCAAAGTGTTGCTGTGCTGTGCAGAATGGGGTGCACTGCGCGGGTGGGGGTCTACGTACTGTGCAGGCGGTGGCTGCAGGTCGTTTGTGCACGCATAGCTGATGCGTTGCCCACCCAATCGCAGCTCCACCGAACCAAATTCAAACGGGACCTGTGGGGTCAGAACCATTGTTGCAGAGTGTGTATGGCTCACGATGCTCAGGTGGACCTTACACCCCCCCCTCTGTAGTGGAAAGCAAAACGTTTAGAAGATAAATCCGAGACTCTTACTACGTTACTTCGTCACTTTTCATGACCTCAAACTGAAGCAAAAAGAACAACAACTTGAAAAAGTGAAGTGTTGACGGGCTTGAGCACCATCTCTCATAATAGTCTGGCTGCGCTGATAAGGACATTGTCTTTTTGCTATGATCGTTTTATTTGTAGTGCACCAAAATGTACATACAAAAAAAAAGCAAACAATGATGGGAACAGCTGCCTTTTCCTCATAAATCGCGAAATAGCCATTTTCCTACGTGACTGCGGTCAAGGTGTAACATAAACGGGGAGGGAGAGAAGCATTGTTTTTTTTTTTATTGAATTCAATTGAGACCGCGGTGATTTTTCGCTTTTTTTGTTTTTTGCTTTTTTATTTTTTTGGGAGAATAAATCTTGACGGATCCTCTGGAGGGAAACTTTGCAATGAAGGAAGCATCCTCCTACACTCGACATACAGCCCACCCACAGATTAATAATAGGGAAGAAAAAAAACAGGAAAACGGACAGCACGCATGACCGTGGTTTACAGAAAATAATTAAACGCCAGATCCAGTGCAAAACCTCTTGGTAAATTGCAGGTCACTCCTGGCAAAGTATTTTTCGGTAACTCCCTATGGGAATCAAGAACGTTTTAGTGTAGCTGCCACGCAAGGCAACCTGGACTGTCCACAAACAGTATTTTTTTCAATGTGAAGAGAAAAAAAAGAAATGAACGAAACAGAAACAGAACGTAACAAAGACATGCGGCATACGGCACGCATCTTTAACAACCCCAAACCCTAATGGCCACTCTGGTGTGGACACCAACCCCCAGATCACAACGGCAGCTGCCCCCTTCGGCTTCCGTGCCGATTAAACGCCACCTCTACTGGGTTTGGTGGGGCTGCGTCAGCCTCGTCGTATGTGACTGAGTGGACTCGGTTGCTGAGAGGGTACTGCGAAGCGCTTGCATCAACAAACGGCGTGACGCCCCCTTGCGCATGCATGTACGGCGTCAGATCTTGCAGCGGGCGTTCAGAGACGGTTACGTACTCCACCTTTCTGGGTGATTCTGGGGGTGCCGCTGGCCAGGCACCACGGGGCGCGCCTTCTTCCATAGTTGGGGAGGCAAGCGCATCGGGGACGTGGTTGTGGCGTGCGTCCTGAGCGTTGGGTGATGTCCACGCAGAGTCCACGCCTGCAGCACTCCAGGCAGAGAGAGAGACCTGGTCCACGTTGTCCGTGTCGTCTGGGTCGGGCTGTCTGGCCATGGGCTGTATGGGCTGTACCACTTTCTGCGGCGCTGCCTTGCAATGCTCCGCGCTTGAGTTGGAGTTCGAACGCTCTTCACAGCACCCCCTCGCAAGCCGCCGCATCCCCTCCTCATCCACCTCCGGCAGCACCCTCCGCTGCCAGCACATTATGACCACCACCACGCAATACACCGCGATCAGCACCATCACCAACAACACCGCGAGCGCCGCAGTTGAGAACATCGACTCCTCCTCACATGGTGCCTGCGGCGGGCACGTTATTGGAGGCGCGGCAATCGAGGGGTAGTACGTACCCACAGGAACATCCGCGGCAAGGGTGTCTTCACTGCGTGCGTGCACGATGAGGGCGGAGAAGGTTGTGCTATTACAATCTAGCGTGCCAAAGCCGAGCATTGCGCCCTTCGTTGCTGAGGCGATGGCTGAGGTGGTGGACAGGGTCAGATGCGTCTGCGAGTAGTGCGGCACGGCCACACCAGGCGTCCCTACCCCCCCTGCAGCGAGCATCCCCACCGCCGCCATGTTGTCAGCAGTCACCAACGCAGGGTCGCGCCCTAACGCTGCAAGCTTGCTACGCACACAGGCCGCCACACCCAGCGCTGCAACCCCCACATCTACATTATTAAGCGGCTGGTACAGCAGCACCTCGACCCAACTCATAGGGCGGTTGGGTGAGAAGGGGGGAGAGGGGAGAGGGGATGGGAGGAGAAAGTGGGTACAATGAAGCTAAGCCTGTGCTTTGGTCACCTAGAGTAAAAGTGAATGAATAAGGCTTGTGTCAAAGGTTGATAGTGTTCTCGTATACGGAGAGTGGGTTCGAAAAGGGAGGAATTAAAGAGGGATTTAGAGGAAGTGTAATGTGTGAAGGTGCGGTGTATGAATGGGGGCACCTGTTGGGGTGGTGAAAGTGTGGGCGGAAAAGTGTGTGGGGGGGAGAGGGGGTGGTGGTGGGGGTTGCATGAAAAAAAAAGGGTGGGTTTCTAATATTGCGTTTGTTTTCTTCTTCTTTAAAAGTTGTAATTTATAGCGATATAGCCATTATGCCAGGGGTGCAAACAAACACCCATAACCACAATTTTTCTCTCCGCATTAAATAAAGTTTGTAAGATGAACATAAGCCTCAGAGCTTATCGCCACTAACTCATAGTCACCTTGACAAAAATGGGGTTAAAGTTGGTTATTTTTAAATGAAGCTAGCTTTTTTGTCAAAATATTTACCCCCTTCACGAAGACCCACCTGCATATTATTTGCCCCAACTACTCCACGGGATGAAGATTCTGCGCACACAAAAGAACACCATTTGGAGGCTAGGGTGCTGTGCACATTACGTATTACCTTTCACTCCTGCCCGGCTGTAGGTTCACCTACAGCAACCTTGGTACAACCTTCTTCTAGCTGAAAAATACTGCTTGGATTGAACGTTTAAACCGGAAAATATCCGGAAAATGATTAAGATATTCTTTTCAATCGAAAGATGGAGTTTTTCCACCAGCGTCGTCTCCTCTTTTTTTTTCCGGAAAAAAACAACCTCTTCCAAGCACTAGAGAGACCAAAGATGGGCCACCTCTCACTGCTTGTCTAGAGGAACACCTGGTCGGGGTCTTCGGGGTCAGCATGTCCTTCAGCAGCAGCTTCTGCTGTCTCCTCCTTCTCCTCCTTCTTCTTCTGCTCTGCAAACGGCGACACGTAGGAGGCCTCGATGGAGTCGGCAGGTGTTGGTGCTGTCTTCTCCTCGGCAGTCTCGTTGTCTTCTGGTGCTGCTGCTGCTGCTGCTGCGGGTGTGTCGTCATCGTCGTCGTCGTCGTCATCATCATTTAGCAGATGCTGCGTGCACGGCTCAGGGGTTTCAATCATACTCGCAAAGCCCTTTGCACGCAGCTCGTCCTCCATGTCCTTGATCTGCCCCTCCATGCCCTTCTCGATCTCAAGGTTCTCGCGGATCGCAAGCGAGTACTCGACTTCCTCAGGGTCGGATTCGAGGCCTTGCCGCAGTAGTCTGAAGAGGGTGCAAAGGGGGTGGGGGGGTGTGGCCATCTCAAGATAGGGGGTTTTTTGTGGAGATGGGGAAAGAAGGGAGGCAGGAGGGGAGAAATGGTACCTGTTAGAGTTTTTGAGGCTGTCAAGGCAGCGCCGCAGGCGTTTTATTTCGTCGGGGTAAAGACGCACGTCGCCGCCTGTGGTGGTGGTGAATTGGCAGAGAAGTAAAGTTGTGAAGAAAAAGAGAGGAAGGAGAGGAAGGAGAGCAGCTATTTGGGTAATAAGGGTAAAATGTGAGGCATAAAAACTGTGGGAGAGAAGAAAAAAAGGGTTGACTTGAAATACAAAGCCCTCTCGTGACAGTGTACCTTGGTACCATCCGTAGAAGAAAAAAAGAAAGAGGCCCTTTAAGGGAGGGGAGGGGGTAACAACTACATACTGCCCAGCAGCAGCTTCGACTTATCGACGCTGCGCTTCTTTCTGTTCATGATGTAGATCCCTTCTGAGAGCTTTTCACCCCATTCTTCGTCAGGCTTTCCGACTGCGTACGAGAGACTCATTTTGTGTGTGTGTGGTGTTGAGGGGGTGCTTCTGGGTGCAGATATGGGCTGATAGAAGGTTAGTTCAAGAAAATGGTTGTAAATGTTCGAATTTCCAATAACACTTTGTGAAACACTCTGCTTGAAAAAAAAAGAGTTTCATGACGGGAAAAAATTATACCATGAAATGCAACAAAAGTAAGGTTGTGTGAGATGAGACACCTCTCCTCGCGCTTGGTCACCTTTTTTTTGGAGTTGACACCAAATTTTTGAAAATTAGATATTTTTTTACACATTGGACTCGCAACGACACTACGTTGGACTCATAACGACGTTACGGGTGTCATATATCGTACGACCATTTACAAAAAAATTTGGCAAAAAGCTGAGGGTTTTGGGGTGTGTTACTGTTAGTACGTCAGGTACAAGAAGAAGAAAAACGCAGAATCACGGGGACAAAGCAATCACCCTGTGGGGAGGGGAAAATCTGGTTGTTTTTGTTTTGTTTGAAAGGTACCTGAAAATCCAAGGCAAATTTGAAAAAAAAAACGGCCGTTTCTAGTGAATAAGGGTTGTTCTTCGTTCCCTCCTGCACTTAACACTGTCCATTAGGCAGCAATGTCACCCAAAAGAAATACCCGTTTGGGAAGGGAAGACGATGGGCCAACTCATGCCCCTTATCGAAAAGGAGGAAACCCTAGTGGACAAAAGGGAACCATTTGAAAGGAAGGAATGTACCTGGTGGTCTGTCTGGTGCACGTACATCCATCAAAAATATGCAGAAGAGTAGGAAGAGGAAAAAAACTTCAAGCAATGGTGCGTTCGGAAGTCGGTCAACGACCTGTCAGCGACCTGTCAATATCGACCCCTCCCGGAGCACCAAGCAAGGGATGAAAAAAATGCACGCATAGATATAGGGGTGTATCTCAAGAGAACAACCATCTACAGTCCCAGTTGTTAACCCCCACACCAAAAATTCTTCTTTGGCGTGGGGGGAAAAAAAGAGAGAAAAGTTGAAAAGAATAAACATGCCATCATGTGCACATAAATCTTTGAGAAAAGAGAGAGCTAATAGAGGGGGAAACAGAATCCCCCAACAAAAAAAATTGATTGAGTTTTAGACTCAGTATCAGTAACCTTTTAAAAAAAATCGAAATATATGTGGTCGACGGTGGAAGGGGAGAGAGAGAGGGAGTTAGCATGTATGCGTCAGGCGTCCTCTCTGATAAATTTGTTTTAAAGAGCCGGCGGTCATGAAGTTTTTTTAAAAAAATCCAACCTGGAATCCCAGCCTTATCAGAGTTTCCGTTCTTCTGCACAACGCTAAACCATTACTTTATTTTTCCAATGAAAAAAGCTCACCGACGACAACACTAAAATCCACTCCTTCATGCCCCCTTCTTGCATCCCTTGAGGTACCTGATAGCGCGTCTAAGCAGGAAGAGGTTGAGGAGAGCACAGGTCAAATCGGTGATGAAGATGAAGAGCATGGTCCCCTTAACATCCCAGGGCGCTCCGCCTGCACGGCCCTTGAGGTGGCGGATGTTCGAGAAGAACTGTGTGAAGTGGCAGAGCGCGATTGTTGCGGTGATTTGGATGTCTTCACCGCTGGAAAAGATGGCCTCGCCGCGGACGTGGCGTTTGTAGCTCTCGAACAGACGAGCGAATGACAGCAGCGACAAGGCAAGGTTGAACCCACCCAAGAACGGCATCGAGTGCGGCACCAACGTCATCTCAGGAGAGCTCAGCTTCAGGTCGGGTCTGAACAGCTTCGCTGCCGCCATGTTCTTCCTCCCAAAGAAGTTAGCACCCATACCGAACCACAAAGTGTTCGCAGCATTGATGGTGATGGCGTCCATTTTTTTTGTGTGATTTTTGTCTTTTTGGTTAAATTTTTAGGAGAGAGCGAAAGAGAGAGGGGGAAAAAAATAGCAAAAAAAAATTGTTTTTCTTCTTCTTTAGTTCCGATATACCACCCCCCAAATCCTCCCCCAGCACACACTCGCTGCGTCGCCATCAAACGACGATAGAAGGGGTTCATTTACTGCATCGACCTACCTAGTAGGCCGGTTTCTTTTTTTTGCTTTTTTTATCACCCCCACCCCTTTTCACCTCGAAGGAGTGACACAACCAGGAGTCTCTCCCCTACACTCACAGGCTTAGCACACAATGCTCCTGCACACTGAGGAATCCCCCGTACCTGCTTTCAAAATTTGCACACAGGTTACCCCCATCGATACCGTTTCCCCCCATGCCCGGACCCGACCTGCAAGGGGAGGCCCGCCATTATGTGGTGGACAGTGTTGCAAAGACCCCTGAGAGTGTGGTCTAGGAGGTCTTCGTTTGCGTCTTGCTGCCGTTGTTCTACCGTGTGACCTCGTGGTGTACACCAAAGACCTGCTCTTGGCCGTCCGCTCTTTTCATGCGGGGTGGGAAGGCAATAGGCCTCTTGTCGTCGAAGTCGCTGTGGGAGGTGAGAAGATTTTGATGAAATGTTCAAAAATAAATCAAAAAAAAGACATACTGATAGAGTTCGAGTGCATCTGGGTCGGTTTCGCCCCAGTATGCATTGAGGGCGTAGTTGCGGGTGTGGTACAGGAAGATGAAGCCGACGGAAAGCCCAAGCGGGACACGCGCAGAGTCGAAGAAGAGCTTCCACCCACCGCGGTACTGGTACTTATACGACGAGAGAGGTGTGATCGTGCGCAGACGCGGTGGCTGCCACGCGTCTGCCGGGTGCTCCGTCACAGCTGCTGGGATGGGCGGGTCTGCACCGATGCCTGCCGCCTTCACACGCGGGTGAGGCTTTGGTGGGTTCAGCTTTCCGTTCGCCGCAAGCTGTGCTCCAGCCTCAGACGGGAAAAATGCCTCACGCCCCTCTGCAACCGAATGTTCCATCGTCAGTGATGACGATGCTGCTGCCGATGGTGTGGGTGTGGGTGTGGGTGCAGCATCGGTCGTAGGTGGAGGGGTTGGGGTACCCTCGCCAGGACCCCACAGGGCCAGGGTTTGTCGCAGCATGTGTTTTTAGTTTGTTGAAAAGACTGCCTGATGATATGGTGTTGTGTGGGAAGACAAATAACGTGGAAAAGGATATGGGATAATGTGTGTCCTATTTGTGTGTCGACTTCTTTGGGTTACCTAAAATAGTGCGGCGCACTGACCCACCACATCGTGCATCATTGCACGGACTTACACTTACCTCTGTCGCTGCGACATCAGCCGCTCTTTGTAGGACAGACGGTGGTCGATGTCACATCAAAAAAAACAAAACAAAAAAAAAAAGCTCACAGCAACTCTTCAAGACGAGCATCCGCAGTATCGTACACTGCCTCCACCGCAGGACCCTTCTCCACAGGACTGCCCCACTGTGCGACGTCGCGAAGGATTGATGATACGGCGTCTGGGTTGCTTGCAAAGACGTTGTGCTGGTTGCCGATGTGGACACGTGACCAGAACCGTGTGTCGTGGTGGTGAAAGGCGTGCACAGCTATGACGAGAGGCACGCGGAGGCGGTATTTAACCTGCAGAAGAGACGCTGTTAGCACCGGGACTGCCATCCGCAGGAATGCGTCCGGCACAACCCGGCGCGCACTGAGCTGCGTATGCAGCCCGACCAGCGCTAAGGCAAGAAGGGTCGGCCGCCTGCCCGCCTCCCACACCGCACCCACAAAGACAGCATCCACATCCGCAAAGAAGCTGCACCCTTCCGGCCGACACACCCACGAGAACGAAGCGACTGCCTGCACCGCATCCATAACCTGCAACGCACTGTACCGCACACACAACGCACAGAAGTCCGCGCAAACATCGACAAACGTGCTTGCAGCCCGCGGCAGTGGTTGCACATTCCCTTCCTTTGTGGTGTACTCCTTGAAAGACCGTGCACACGACGTCACCCTGTGTATCATACGCCGTGCACCTTCCGAGGCAAAGAACCGCTCCGCAACGTCCGTCTGGCGCACCAAGACGCTGTGTATCATTGACAGCACTGCTGTGTAGTGGATAAGACTTACTGTGGGAAACACAAAGTCGTCTCGCTTTGCAAACCTTTCCCCGAAGTACTCAAACAACGGGGTGTACTGCCGCACCACCCAGGCAAGCTCCATCACAAAGACCACCTGCGCGTCAAGCACTTCAGCCCGAGTTGCCACCAACATTGTATGCGGTAACAACGACAGCGTGCGTGGGGGACACGCTCGCAGTGCATCCGGCGTCTGCCTTCTTCGCAAACTCAGGGAGAGGAGTGAATGCGGGCTGCGGTAGATGTTCTTCATTTTCGGGTCAGTATCGATGTCGACGATGTGTGTGAACAGCGACGCCTGCCCTTCACACTGCAGCGAACGCACTGTGGTACGGAGCGTGGACACAAAGGCTTTGTAGAAGATGTTCACATGGCTGTACACCGGGCCGTCGTAGAGCAAGACGTGCGGCGGGCCTTCGTGGAGAAGCTTCGCAAGCATCGCCTTCGTGACGACCACATCCACCACCTTCGCCGCCGCAGTGCTGTCTGTGTACAACCCTTTCGTTAACACCGCTTGCAGCCATGCAACTGTCTTCGCCCGGTTCTCCTCCGCACTCTTTACAGACTTCAGCCGCGACAACACAGTCATCACGATACCAAGCTTCGCCACATCCCACCGATGCTTCTGTTGCACCCCCAACCTCTCCTCCATCTGCGGCAACGTAGGAACCATGAAGGGCGGCTCCGAAGACACTTCAAACGCATCACGCACCGCGCCACGCCATGCCTCCAATAGGTAGCGCTCACGCTCGAGCAGGTAGTCAAGGAAGTGTGACAGCAGCGCAGAAAAGCTGGGCGGCATGTGGACCTCAGCGTCTTCTGCATAAAATCGGGTGAGTGCGTGAATAGAGGCAATCACATCGCGTAGTGTAGCGTATTTTGCGAAGAAGGAAAACCTTTTGTGTATATCCTCCTCCCCATGAGCATTTAAGATGTGCGTCAATGTCTGCGCACAGTGCTCCATCACTGCAGGTGTCGCATGAACGCCCACCTGCCCTAAATGACGCTGCAAAGAATAGGCACTGCGGCACAGCACACCACCACTGTGGTGCTTGATCTCCTCCTCCACCCAACCCTGCCCTTCTATGTCCCACAGCGCAATCAAGGTGTGCAACGTGCGGAGCTTTGTCATAGCAAGCGGCTGCACCGCTGCCACCTTCTCCTTCTCCTCCTTCTTGGGCACCAATAGCGCAAAGAGGGGGTCCACATTGGCGGCCGGCTGTGCAGACTGCGCCAACGCTTCATGCGCCTTCGCACTGTAGTGGTACTGCTTCAACTGCAACAGCATCAACGACACTACAGGCAGATGTGGCACACCCCCGACTCGCTCCAAGCTTGACAACAGATCTATTGCCTGGGAAGGTGTTGCGTATACATCCCTGCTTGGATACGCCCCGCCTGGCACCTTCTTCGCCTCAAAGACAACAGAGACGCTGTTAATGCACGCACACAGACGCCTCAGATACTTCTGCACGGTCAGCCCTGAGAGACCCGACACGTCGCCACCCATATACCGCACCACCGCGACACTATGCTGCTGGATGAGCCCCACACGGTGTACTAGCTTGCAGAGGTACCGACTCAAGGGGAGGACATTGCCCTGTTGCTGCACAAAGCTCTCTGCCTGGATCGCAACGGAGCTGACCAGGCAGGCAACACCATTGAGGAGGGTCTCCACACCACAAAGCACATCCTTCCCGTAATCCTTATCGTGCACAGCACCCCGTCCCTTAGCCTGAAGAATGTCGCCAACGTTGTGCACAACTTTGTGAAGATATTTCGCCAGCACCGCAGCCTCCACGAGAGACGCAGGCTTCACTGCGAGGCAGATCTTTTGCGAAGGTGACCCCGCAATGGGGGCAACGCTATCCTCTCCACGCGCGCCTTTGGGGATCCTTCCACCTAGGAGATGCACATTCGCGTGCACCATGGTCACATGCCCTGCTTGGAAGTGGTCTTCCAGAAGGTATGCTGGGAAGGCCGCTTCCGTTTCCTCTAGACGTTGTCTCAGACGCGCCGAACTAGACATAAACGCCTCCGTCGAAACAGCGGTGGTCATCTCGGCAAACACAACGTACTGACACGCTCCAGGGGACACAGCACCACTTCCTTTCAACAAAAGCGACGCGTGGGTGAACCACGGTATCATCAGTGCACCTACCCCCTGCATCACGGAGGACAAAAACGGGGCACTGTCCTTTGCACCAGGGTGGAAGGTTGCGGAAAGAAGCTGGAACACATCGCTGAAGGCGATGTGTTCTGTGGAGGGCGTTTGAAAAGCGTCTTTGACGTCTTGGCGGAGCGCTCTGCTTAGTGGTGTGGAGGGGTCGATGAACGGCTGTGTGGGCGCCGCGTAGAAGACGCTCTTCGCGAGCACAACGTTGAGCACATCACCAAGCGTGGCGTACACATCGTTGTTCTCTGCCTTCACTGCGTCCCTCTCCGTATCGTCTGCAGTAGACAGCACCCCCGCAACCACTTGCGCCCACACCTTACAGAACACCCGTACAGTGTGTACAGTAAACATCCGTGCATGCACCCCTAATAAGCTTCTGCAATGTCCCCGCAGCTCCTGCGGGTCCCAGTCCAGTTGAGAGAGGAGATCTATGAGGTTCACGATGTGTTTCACAGAGTTGCTTCCGGTGTGTGCAATGCATCCGGCGCTGGTGTCGTCACTGCGGGTCTGCGGCCATGTGGCAGGACCTCCGGCAGAGGGGAGAGACAGCCGTGTCAGCATAGCGTGCACGATGCTGCGGTCGGCAGGGGAGAACCACTGCTGAGCACGCACCTTTCCTAGGGTGGCTAGGATGTAGTGCCCGCAGGTGGCAACCGCGCTGTATGTGAAGAGCGTTTTGTTGCGGAAGCTGTGCGCGAGGTTGTGCACGGAGACCCCTTCTGAGACAGCTTCTGCAAACTCGGTGTGGTAAAACTGCCGTGCAAGAAGCTGTGCAGTGGTGTGCAGCATGGCCTCTTCGCATGACACCTGCAGGCGATAGTGGGAGGCACACTCTGCTGTGGTGGGTGGTGTACGGAGATGCTGCTCTGTTGTGCGCAGTGTGCGCGCCAGGTTCGAAAGGAGCGGCACCATGACAGCGTTGTCCGCAGCACCCACGTCGCAGAGGCTCCGCACCACAGACGCAGCCTGCTTCGCAGTGAACACATGCGCCAACGCCTTCTGCGTCACAACAGCTCTGCTTGCCTCCAGCAGTGGTGCCTGCCTCACCCTGGCACGGCGGAACATGCCAAGCAACTTCGTAATCTCATGACCTCCCAATGTCCCAAGCCAACGGCGTCCACGACGCTCCACCTTGCGTGCCAACGCATGGACCTCATGCAACTTCAGAACCTCTGCCTGAAGACCCATAACCGCATCCGAAAATATTAGTTCATGTGTTGACTCTTCCACACACTGTCACACCTGTCTGGGGTGGTGGTAGTTACGTAACACGGTTCGGATGAGTGAACTACGTGACACTTTCCGCTGTAAAAAATAGTAACTCTGATAGGTAAGTAAAAGGGGGGAAAAAATGGTTTTTTCGTTGATTGCACAATTACCCTGTTGGAGGGGTGATTGGCGACCGTATCTGAGGAACCATTTCTCCTTTAAGCTGCGCTTGTAGGTTTAAAAACAGGGGAACTCAGGATAATCAACAGCGATGGAGAGAGTGGTAGTTGTGTGGTGCGAAGAAAAATGGGGGAAGACTCAAAGAGGGAAGGAATGCCTTTTTTTTTGATGCGTAGAAAATGGAGGATGAAACATGGTGTGAAATAAGGTGGATATTGTCCCCAAAAAAACAAAGGTGTAGAGAAAAACAAAACGAAAACATCGTTTGCTTTTTTTTAAATCGAAGGGAACAAAAACGCGCTTTGACTTTGTTCATAACGTATAAAAAGAAAGGTTTGTAAGATGATCCTCAGCCTTTTCGTGTTGCATCACCTATAAGAAAATTTGAAAGACCAAATATGCGTACACATAGGGTTCGGTCAAAAAAAGGTGTCAATATTGATGCATTTTGTTGCAAAAGAAAATTAAAATAAAGGTTTTGTCCGACAATATTGGAGAGAGAGAGAAATTCTACGTGAACAGCATCACCGCGATCCAGATGCTACAATGCGAGAGTACAACCACTTTTCGAAACAAAGAACGAAAAGTTGAAAAGATAAATATGCCTCACCTAAAAATACTCCTCTGAAATAGGGCTTCGAAAAAATAAAGAAAAGTTTTCTAAGATGATCCTAAGCCTCTCGCTGCTTAGTCACCTTAATAAAAGATGAATGGCCTCACGGGCACACACAGCTTTTAGAGCGCTTCCCCACCCCCCCCAGAAGATCACACCTTGACAGTCCTCATGCAACAATGTGGCACATCTGTTCTAATAGTCAGGTCATAACGACTGCTGAAGCATTTTTTAGCTCTTTTTTGCGCGCTATTTTGATACACACGATAAACCTATGCAACAAAAGAACAGGTTCGACTTGAAATACAATCCCGCTCATGAGAGTGTACCTTGTGCCGTTACTGCATGAAAAAAAAAACCCCACCAATCCCTCATGGAATCAACCACGTGGACAGAAAGCAACGCAACAGTGGGGGAGGCATGTGCTAGGGTTTTGTGTTTTGACAAAACACAAAAAATAGAATCTGACTCCAGGATAAGACAATTGAATAAAAAGAAAACAAAGGAAAACTTTTTTTTTCCCGTTTATCGCTCCGCAAATTTGTTATGTTTTTCGCTGCATGGCAATGGTGGTAAAGCAAAGGCAAAAAAAAAGGGGGGGAATCGAGAACACACCTTTGACCTAGGTGGCAGCATCGATGCTTTGATGATTTGATGGTACAAAAAGTATTGAGATACGAATGTGTCTGCACAACGGTGAAGCAAATAACGTGACTTGCGGCTTTCTTTGTGGTTTCACCACAATGAAGCCACAAAACCACAACTCGAGTCGTTTACTTCACCGTCATGTGTGCGGACAACATCTTCAAAAAATAAGAGACATTGGTGATACGCGTATTAAACCACATTCCATCAAGAAGGAAAAATTGTAAGAATAGATACAACAGTCCACAAATGGGTGTTTCATCCAGAAGAAAAAGAGGAAGAACGAGAATATTTGAAAAGATGACTGTGCCTCTGATGCACACGCATACACACACAGCTTTGCCACTATCGGCATCGTGCGAGAAAAAATCGCCGATACGGGTACGAGCTCTAGCTCTGGCTACTCGACTTTGCGACTGACCTGAAGGTCTAACCATGGACACACAGCTAGACACAAGAGAGCAATGCCTGCCCTTTGAAGAAAATAATTATTTTTTTTGGGGCAAAAGAATGCCAAAAGAAAGCATGGTCCAAGCCTATGTTTATGCTTAGTCCACCTAAGAATGGAAAGAAATCAAGAAAAAACGGAGCTGAAACTGACAAAAGTAGGGAGGAAGAGGGGGGCAGTGTGACTAAAAAAACTAGAGATATTTAGGGGTTTTTCACACTGACACACAAAAAAGGGTTTGAAACACATTTGTATTTCTTGGTTTTTTTTGGAAACTACTGTGGGGTTTGGGGTATTTTGTTATCCAACATCGTAGCGAAGACACGTTCTCTGACATGCAGGACGCGTTTTCTCTCACAAATGTCTTCAATTATTTACCCCCCTATCACAGCATTCTCCACAAAGCGGTTAAGGACGGAAGTAGGAAGCCTTTCTTTTGTGCGACCTACCTGTCCTTAGTGTAGCTTGTTGGGGTGTGGATATTTTTTTCTCATTTTCGTTCGATTTTTGACACACATAATTGATTTGTGTGTGCTTTTGGTCACGCTACCCCGATACTGACAAGCATTTGGACAACAAACGGGTCGTGCTTTTTCCACTTGGAGAAAGATCCTTTCTTCCACTCCATTGAATAAGTATACACGTATGTCGTACGCGATACGTTACTCATGTGGATCTCCTCCACGCAGTGAAGTCAATGTGACTTTATTTAGTTTCACCTCTGGCTTACAACGGTGAAATAAGAAAAAACCACAAAGTCATTTACTCCACCGTCGTGCAGGACAAACACAGTGGGCTTCACATTCTCTTTGGTCTTTACTATCACATAGCAGACGAATGACTTTTTCTTCAGGATAATCCGTAAAAAGAGAGCAAGAAAAAGGCAACCGTTCATCTCTTCTGCGGATCTAAAAAAAATTGTTTCATATACTAACTATTCTACTGAATAGATGGTATAATAGGGTGCACTAAGTGTACCGAGAGAAGTTGAAAAGTACCAACTAAAAAAGAAGAAAAAACTCGCAATAGAGAATGTAACTCATCTTGACAAAAACCCCCCAAAAAGAGCAGAAGAAAAAGAAAGCGTGAAAGATGAATGCATAGATGTTAGCCCAGCCAAGTAAGGGGGGGACTGATTAATTCGAAAAACCCGAAGCTCAAACCAGACGTTTTTCGACTCTGTTGGCAAAAAAAAAAGTCAGCAAAGTCAAAAAAAAAAAAAAAAACTGTCAGCCAGTCGGTCCCTTCTCGGCCAGAAAGCCATCTATGTCATCTTTGAAAAAGAAGAAAAATAAAGAAAAGTTGAAAGTGCAAACGCCTCGCCGTTCATCGGCGGACGCAGGAACTAGAAAAAAGAATATTGAAGAAAGTTGAACTAATAATCATTTTTGGAAAGATAACGCTTCGATGAAAATGGGCTACAACGCCTTTTTTTGCTCGACACAACATAGCCAAAGACAGGCACCATTTTATTTTTAAAATTGTGAGGGGGAATACACGGTGGACTCTTTCTGGAAAAGGGCAACTATATTCCGGAGTTCCAAAAAAAGGGGGAGTATCAACTCCCCCCCTTTCTGGAGTGAAAGGGGGGGTTTGAAAGTTTGTTTGTTTTGTATTTGTTTTTTTGTTTGTCACCTCATGAAATGAAGGAGGAAATAGAAACAAAGCATTTTGAACACACTCGCGGTTCTAGGGACGAACCGCGCTGCAGAGCCACGCCTCACCAAACAGGTCGAGGTGTGTGCGTTTCACCACAACCTCTCCCATGGGTTTTATCGTGTGATGAGTGTTAAGTTTCTATTTTTTGCTACTCTGTTTGTTTTGTATTGTGGCTCGATTCCCCTCTTTCGGGAGTGAAAAGGCGGAGTCAAGACTCCCGATAGCGGGAGTTGGTACTCCCTCTCATTGGACCTCTTTTTAAGTTGCCCTTTTCCAGAAAGAGTCCACCGTGTAGAGAAAGGTACGAAGGGGGGACGGGGGGGGGGGGGGGTTGAGCCCCCCTGAAGCCCACCTATAATAAACTTACGTTTGAAGGAAAGACATAGACTATTTTTTGTTGTATCGACAATCACCTACCGAGGTAGGATCCGTACACAATGTCGCCCTAAGGCTTTGTACTTAATCGGTATGGACGGAGGCCATCCTCAACCCTAGCAAGTAGCTTTTTTTTTTTCCCCACTCTGTCTCTCTACGTTGCTGTTATGTGTTGTTCCTCCTCTGCAGTATGCCGCGTGAATAATTAAACACACTTGAAGGCACATTCCGTAATATTTTATTTCCAATTTGCCAACCCCATGGGTATTACTTAAAATACAGTAGGGATGGCTGTCTGCACACATATCCATATCATATAAAGGAAAGTAAGATGGACATAATCCTCTCCTCGCAAAGATAAAACCACAAAAGGTTACAATGGTTTCAGAGTTGGTATTTTGTTGGAATAAAAGAATGAGGGGGGAAACTAGATGATATTTTTTGAAGAGAAAAAAAAATCTGAGCAAAAACGTATCCTGAAAGCACAGCTTTTGAAATAAAACCGACAACAAAGAAATATAAGATGAATGCAAGCTTATATGCTTAGCCCACGCCCGCAATCCGAGGTTATTACGTGAGTGACTTTAGGGGCAGTGGAGCTTGCACAGGTGGCAACTACACTATTCCAACAAATTTTCATGAAAAAAATCAGAAAATTGATTGTGCCTGATGTGCACACGTCACATCTCATAATAAAAGAAAAAAGTTGACTATCAACACAAAGCCGTCTCGTGACAGTGCAAAGTGTCACTTACCATTCCCTCACCGCCCCTTATTGTTTGATGCGTTGACGCTTCCGTACAGCACGGTTGGGTGAGCGAACGACGTGACACCTTCCAGTCACAAAGTAGTCTGCGTAAACATTACAAAAAAAGAGAAGCTGAATCTGCAAAATATAACCCAATATTGCTATATGCATACACCATCCCTAATAGACGTGCAGCGATCAACATACACCATATTCCCTTCGAGAGAGGAAGACAAAGAGAGGGAAGAGAACCAGAATGAGGAGGCCCAACACAACAACACGGGGGCAAAAGAATTTTTTGAGATTTTTTTTTCTCTCTTCCAAATGCGAAGAATGCAAAGAACCTCTTCGCATGCCATTGTATGCCTTGAGGGGTACACCCCTTTCCAGCGAAACACATTTTTGTCTCAGCATCTTAACACCTTATCACCTTTTTCGCTGCTTTTTTTTTTGAAATATCAGATGAACAACTTTGCTGATGGGGGATACAGTGCAACGTTTCCCCCGATGTTTTGCGTTTTGTTCTGCCTCTTCCTCTGTTCCAATGTTGTTTTTTCGAAACGGAACTAAAAAAAAAAAGTGAAGTTATTAAGGCACCTCCGACTGACCCACGTACGATGCCAGCCATCCGGATGAAAGCACAAGTACCCTGCGGCCAACAACAGAAGATGTAAAAAGGAAACCTAATGACTGGCCCGTACCGTAAGAGAACGAGGGCGGTTCACAACCGCTCGACAGCCGGCGGCCCACCTTCCGTTGAAGAGTTGTGAGCTTACAGGTACTGCAGTTCGCTGCACCCAACGCTTGATGCACGATAGTCTACACAAGAGAGCAGAAACCCAAAAACACAAAAAGGGGTGGGCGGGGGGGTCACAACATCTCTCTCTTGGCGCCCCATGCTGTACCGACAGTTGGGCCTCACCCTTTCTCTTAGGGATATACATGGACGTCCTTACAGGCAGCACACCGTAACCCAAAGGCGTGGCAGAGAGACTCCGTAGAGCGACTCTGGCCTGACCGCTGGCCATTTATGCTCCGGGTGCGAGCACCCATCATAGCATAGGGGGGCCAGCCTGACCCAGCATTTATATACCCTGCCAGGGTGAACTTGCATAAAAGAGGGCAGGGGCGTTTAGACCCTGAGGATTAGGGGAAGTCCCGCATACCCCAACAGAAAGACAAAGGCTATGCACTGGTGATATAGGAGAGGCAGGGTTGCTGAAAAACAAAAAGACCCTGAAGGCACAAAAACGCCCCGCATACCCCTCCTCGCCTCCTGTTTTGTAATCTCTCAGGTAGGAGACATCGGTTCGAGCGGTCAACACCTTCATAGAGTTTCTGGAGGAACGGACCCCCGGATGCAATTTAAGGTCCAGCCCAGGACCAAAAAAGAAAACTTGAAAGATGAATCATGAATGTGTCTCTCGGGGCACACATACATCTTGAAAAAATAATAAAAGAAATAAAGGAATGTGTGCACGACACACATCTTGGAATAAAAATAAGTAAATAATGTTATGAACCTGAAAATCCGTGTACAATTGGAAACCGTGAAGCGATAATGCATGACAGAAGACGCTCTCAACCCAGCCTCTGCCCACCCCCACACACACAGCAGCCTGCCTGCACTGCAGGGCTCTCCCCTTTGCACACTGTATCATCACCCAATGGACATCCCGTCGCTGTGTCGTCGCACCACCCTGCGCTCGCCCCGTGCACACTGCCGTCACTTCCTTCGAGCACACCACCACCACAGGCACAACAGGAGTGCTGCGCATCTTGGGTGCTGCAGGTGGTGTTCGCACAGAGAGTTGGGGTGTCCGTGCAGGGCGCCGTGTGTGGTGGTGTGGTGTCGTTCTCTGGCAGCTCCGCGCCGAAGAGAACCCACACCACGACGCCCACGAGGAGGAACGACGCACACAGGCAGGCGGCTATCACAGCACGGTTTGCCGGCGTCATCTGGCCGTATTCGGTACTGCCCAGTTCGCACTTCTCATGGCCGTTGTCGCCACCCATCGTTGGGTGGAAGTCCAGACTGAACCGTCCCCCCAACGTGCTCTGCCTATCCAGCGTGCTCTGTCTCTCCATTGTACTGTGCCGTTCCAAAGTGCTCATCCGCTCAACACTCGGCAGGCTAGGAATCGGTATCACAATCTCCTCCATTTCCTCCATCAACGCGGCAGATGGTGAATGTAAATCTCTCATATTTTTTTTCCGAAAAAAAAAAAACAAAAAAAAAACCTGAAAATTGGGGGATATAGGGTTGTTACCAGGAATCTCCGACTGACCCACTGTACGATACCAGCCATCCGGATGAAAGCACCAATACCCTGCGTCCAACAGAAGGTGTAAAAAATGGGGATTTGAGGAAAGCTTTTTAGACTTAAAAATCAATGAAACTGGGCAAAAAAAACACAGCAAAAAAAAATAGGCACCACCTATTAGAGGTGATCTTTGTATAAAGGCGTTCTGCCGGCGGTGAAGGGCTGTGGGAGGTGTTTTTTGACAGCGCAGCGGATGTCGGATGTGGCTGGGATGAAGGGAGGCGACGAGGGCGGGGAGGACGAGAGCGTGCACGAGGAGGCCACCCGGGGGCTGGGGCTGGGGGAGCGCAGCACCCTCTCTCTGTCACTTCGTTCACCCATCGCATCACCACCACCACCACCACCACCTCGGTCTGGGCTTGCCCCTCGCTCCCCTCCCCCATTGACATTGTGTAAATTCCTCGCATCCCTCAAAGGGGAACGTGAGATCCGCCCATTCTGCTCCCCAAGGTGAGTAAGGTGAGTATCCCCCTGCCTCCGATGTGGTGACACAGTACGCATCTCGTCAGACACTCTTCTCTGACCCTCAAATGGTGACGTTGCTCTCCCATCAGTGGACGGTCGCTCTACTGGATGGAAGGTGTTGTCTCCATCTGTTCTCCTCAAATGGTCACCCTCAAATGGCACTGTTCGCCTCCCCTCTGGGTTTCTCCTTTCAAATGCAGTGCTATTCCCTTCCGCCCGACCAAACGGTGATGCCGTTCGCCTGCCCTCTGGGGACGTTATTCGCCTCTCCAACGTGCTGCTGCCTCCCCTCTCTACTGGTTGCCTCGCTTCAGGTGAAGTACGCCTTAATGGATCATCCTGAAATGGCGATACGGCTCTCCCTTCTGTCCTCCTTTCGAATGATGTTTGTGGAGAAGCGTGTATCCTATCTGTGGACGCTTCCCGCCGTTGATAGGATCGGTGCTCTGTAGGTTCGTAACGGATGCTGTCGTTTCTTCGGAGGCTTCCGACGGAGTATTCGTTGCGGCATGCAGCTATGTCGGCGTCGGTGGTTTGAAAATAGTCGATTTTGTGTTCGCCCCCGGGGGTGGCGTTTCGGTCCTTTCCTCTGATCTGCGCGAGTCTGAGGAGGCGTTGGGTGTCCGCAAGGTGCGCTTCGGAGAGGTGGAGCTTCTGGCGGAGGTCTGTGCAGTGCTGTTGCTCGGAGGACAGCTGTTCGCGCACCGCAGAGACGTTACCACGAAGAGAGTGGCAGACATCGCTGATCTGCCCCGCCGTCCCCTTCTTCTCATTGTCCAGCACCCGGTTCGCCTCAACCAACCTCGCATTCTCCGCCCGCAGCCTCACCACCTCCTCCCCCTTCGCGGCCTCCAACTCCCTGTTCTGCTCCCTCAGCCGTCCGTTCTCCTCCCGCAACATCGCGACGTTCTTCTCTCGGATCTTCAACACCCGCTTCAAATGAACCACTTCGTTCACCTCTATGTCGTTATCACTGTACGTCGGAGGAGCGGGAGGAGGTGGTGGAGTCTTTGGAGGCGGGGGTGACACGGCACGTCTGGAGGCGGTGCCTGGGGTGGGTGTGGGTGTGGTGTGGAATGGGGTGTAAGGGTTGTAGGTGTTGCGGGTGGTGGTGGTGTCGGAGGCGGTGGTGGTGGTGGTGGTGGTGTGCTTCATGCGGTTGGGTGACTTAGGTGGTCGGTCCTTCTTCTTAGGGAGCTGCCTGCCCCCAACAGGTGCCCAAAGGTCGAAGCTTGCCTGAGGTGGCTTTTTAGGGGAGCGTGCCAGTCCTGCCCCGCCCCCGGTTCCGGTGTGTTTGCGTTGTATCGCGGCATCTTGTTTCATGTGTGTGTGTGTAAATGAGAAAAAATACCCCTTCTGTTGAAAAATGAAGTTTGATAAATTGTTTGGAGTAGTGTAGTAGCCACGTCTTGTGTTGTGCGAATCTCTACTTTGGTGTATTTTTTTCTAGTTTGACAAAAAGTATAACAACCAAATTAAAAAAAATGCACTTTTTTTTTGCTTTTTCGTAATACTCTTTGGCTATCCAGTACCAGAGGTACAGGAGTTCTTCTTTTGGCGAGCACTTACGTCAGCCAATGGGTTTCGTTTTACTTTTTACGAAGAGAGAACTCGTCTGGGGAAAGTGGGAAGAGGGCAAAGTAAAAAGCACAACCATCCTCGTCTGCTGTGCAAACTCATATTGAAGGTATTTTTTTTCCCACATTTTTAATCATTTTCCTTTTGACCTATGTGGAATGGGGGATGGGGAAGGAAGCAAAATCAAATAATGCACACAGCATGGAATAAGGCTATAAAAAGTACGAAAAGTAACAAAAAGACGACACCAGTTACATCAGTTGGTGGAGGGACGGTGAGCTAACACCACAAGAAAAGTACTCAAAGTCGCAAGAAGGCTATTGTACTTAAGTGGTATATCGCACACCAACTCGTCCTTCACCCACAGATATAATCGTTTTTGATTGGGTGTGCCAAGCTCACGACACTTCATGCTTTGGAACGATTTTTTTCTTCTATTTTTTGCAAACATCCGCACCTGGGGATAGAGAGTCAAAGGAATAAAGAAGCTTGTGTGCTTTTGTATCAGCTGTCTCTGCTGTAATAAGACGCTGCCAGCCCTGTGGACTACTCATTTCTGGCAATATAATTACCGAAAAATGGACAAAGAAATCCAGGGCACAGCAACAGATGGAAAGTTGTGGAGATATAAACCCCCAAAACGGATCACTGTAACACAGTACAACAAAACTCAAAGAACGATAAAAAAAAAACGTACCGGTTTACGTGACCCATAACATCAGCATTTTGAGACGTGCAACACAAACAACAAAATAATTCCTCCTCTCTCTCTCTCTTTTCTCTCCCGTTTGGTAGTGCGTTGATGGGGGGGAAAGTGTTCAGTTCCAGCAGTTTCGAGTCGTGAAAGATACACATTTATGTTTCAAAAAAGGTACAAAATAAAAATAACAACAAAAAAGTGAAGTTGATAGTGCAAACGCCTCTGGGACGCAGGCACTGACACTCCGCGGGTTATCGAACCCCGGAGTGATGTGCATGGGTGTGGTTTACAGGGAAGCTGTAAGCAGGTATACAGTCATTACCCCACCCTGATCGGGAAGGGGGGACAACATGATTTAAAGATTCAAGAAAAGCACGTGTTTTGGCACACAACACTGGGCGTCTGCTGAATCCGATGAGCGCCGGGGCGCCGACGGAACGGAGGGAGTGCACACGATCCCTCTTCACACCAGGGAATGGGGCGCGGCGGAGTTTCGCTGTTAAAGCTCGCATGTTAGCCTTGACGATGAGCCTTTGCATGACCCGCCCACGTTCACGGATATTAGAGGTCTGTTTGGCGAGGAAGACCCTTGTGCGCAATTCGAAGTCGACCGCGAGCTCGACACACGACACGTCGCGGGGTTCTTTGCTCCACTCGAGCGTAATCACCCACCACAGAAAAGCTTTCAAAGTGAACGCCTCCCTATAGCTGGAGGAAAAACTAGGCCGTAGCTTGGTCAGGTAAGTGCGGAAGGGGGTATCGCGTTTAGAGGCAGCAAATGTGAGATTCCAAGGATGTACAGCCGGGGCCACATCCGTTGGATTTGAGAGGGTCGTGTCGATCGTGGTGACGGCATCGAGGAGAAGAGACTGTACCGCCTTCACCGCCACCTTGTTCACATTGGAGGGCACAATGCCGTGCAGCACAAAGCAGGTGGGCAGCCCCTTGCCATAGAGGCTGATGGCCGACGCATGTAAGGCAGTGAACGCCGCTGTGTGGACAATGCTGCAGTGCCACAGTAGGTGGCGTGTGTGGCATGTAACCTGGATGAGGCACAAGGGGCATTTATCGCTGAAGTCTGCCTCGGGTAAGCCACTGCGCTTGAGCCCTGCTGGATGGCAGAAGAGGACTCCGCCACACAGAACACGTCGCATCCGGAAAGCCTTGAGGGGGTCGTGGTACTGTAGGGTGTGCCACAGGGCATTGGTGGCGCGGGTGTCAATGCCGTCGCTTATGCCGTCGTACGTAGGGCGTTTACTCTGCAGATCATCCCAGACCGCCGTACGCGCCAGAGCTCGCACTTCATGGGCCCTCTTGGCTTTGTCTGTCCCGATGATGGGGATAGTCTTCGCGGTTGCAGACGTAGACGTCACTGCCCTCATCTCAGGGTCCCAACTCACGTCACATCTGCGGGAGGCGGCGAGGACAGTCCCCACTGGACCAACTGCATGCATAGGTGTACCCCGGGTTGCCAGGGTCTCGTACCTCTCTCTGATTTTCATGCACCTCTGGCGTATGGCGTCATTGCGTTCCACACTGGCGGCGTAAGTTCCGAACGTCCTGCATATTGCACTCGAGAGGGGGTGTGCCACGTGCGCCTTCAGGCAGAGTGTGAGCAGTGCATCCACTGAACGAGTAAGGTAGGTGGGGCCCCAGCAGCACATCGCCACCGCCGTCGATAATTCATACATCACTGACTGAGGGGGCATGTTGAAGGCGGACTCATATAACACTGAAGGGAGGATGGCAGAAGTGGCGATAGACACCTTCTGGGAGAAGGAGAGCTGTGTCGCACCCAAACATGAGAGCGCCCTCACGGCTGACTGGTATACCGTAGCGTTGTAGCGCCCCTTGCTCCGTAGGGAGCTGTACATCATCACGCCAAGTGAGCGAAGCGACTTAGTTGTCTGGAACACATGATTGTCCTCAGACTTCAGCGTGCATTTGTGGTTCTTCAGCGATGAGAAGGCAAAGGTCTTCGCCATGTTGAGGCGCATGCCTGTGAGGCGGCAGAAGTCCTCCACTCGCAACAGACACGCCCCCACCGAAGCTTCGCTATGGCGAGACAGAAGGTATGCGTCGTCAGCAAACGACCGTACAAACGCCTCAGGTACCTCCGCCGTGATGCAGTGCGTCAGGACCGACATCAAGGCGTTGATGAGCACCACAGAGAGTGGGCACCCCTGCAGGATCCCATTCGTCACGGAGTACGCCTCTCCTACGCCGGAGGGCAGCTTGAACCGCCGTCTCAACGTGGCGTACATCGCTCGTATAGGTGTCATGATCCTGGGGTGAAGCCCCATCTTTTCAACAAGATCTAAGGTGAGGCCTTGCGGTACGCGATCGAAGCATTTCGCAAAGTCTAGTGCCAGTCCGTGTAGCGGTTCGCCACCGAGCAGAGCGTCCTCCATCTGTGTGAAGACGTCATACAGGACATCGTTCGTGCTGTGCTTTGGGCGGAAGCCATGTTGCGACGGGTGTGCCCATTGTTCCTGCCATTGTTGAACTGCCTGCAGGCGTGCGCAGGCCCATAACCGGTATACCGCACTGGTCACAGTCACAGGACGTAGCTTCAAGGGGGACTGGTCTTCGCCTTTGGGAAGGAGCGTCACCAGGGCGGTCAACAAGGCTTGTGGCCACACACCGTTCGTTTCTA
This sequence comes from Rhynchopus sp. YZ270_cl-10, assembly GCA_964035575.1. Classification (NCBI taxonomy): domain Eukaryota; phylum Euglenozoa; class Diplonemea; order Diplonemida; family Diplonemidae; genus Rhynchopus; species Rhynchopus sp. YZ270_cl-10. Next base: position 1,121,551 of record OZ037924.1, on the reverse strand, counting down.
TCGTGTTGAACACTCGAGCAAAACCTTCCAGTATGCATAGGGGCATCGCATGAAGTTCCAATGAGCGCCAGCCATCAGTTCCGCAGGCGTCCGTGCGCTTACCTTTCCTGTCGAGCGTTCTACGCAAGTCAGCACCACTTAGTGGGTCTAGGGACATCGGGGAATTTGCGACGAAGCTGCCGAAACGTTGCTCGAAAGAGGCGAGAGTTGGCTCGGGATGGTCGTGGTCGTATAGGTTGAACACTGACTTCCACTCATCACGCAGTAGTTTGTCCATCTCCCTGTGATTAGCCGTAAGCACACCGTCCTCTCCCCGAAGGGCGGAAATAGGAACACCCTGTTTCCCCATGCACCACGTTGTGAGTTTCCGTCGCTCGCTGCTAAAATCCACCTTCAGCTTGGTGGTGTACTGCTTCTCGCGTTGTAGCCGGGTATTGCGTATCTCGAGGTTCATAAGCGCCTTGGACTTGTTCAACAGAGAGTTAAGGATCTGTAGCTGCTTTTCGAGCGCGGGTGGGACTGTCGTCTCCTCGGACCTCAGCAACTTGAGCGTGACTGCGGTGCGGAACACTTTACCCCAGGCGTTACGCACAGGATTCTCCATCACCCCACCAGGACAAGATTCTGTCTTCGCAATGAGGTCCGTGAGCTTATACTCAAATTTGGCAAGTTGGTCCTGTCGGGGGGAAGACCCACCAACAGACGCCGGTCGCGTAGGTGCACACACCGGTTTCAGCACAGGATGGGGGATCTTGGAGCGGCCGCAGAACCCTTTGGAGAGCGTGTCACCAGCTGCCTTTGCCGCGAGCAGGAGAAACTCTTCCCCAGCCAGCGCGATCGCTTCCCACGCATCGTCAATGTCACCGGACGCAAGTGTAGCGGCACAGTTGTGTTGTTGCAGAAGATTCTTGCCGACTGTCTCAGCATTCGCCACCGTCCCAAGTTCCGGCATCTGTTTGGGGATGGTATACCGAAGTGTCGACTCTGTAAACACAGAGAGGCAGAGTCGCACGTTGACGGACTTGTGGCTGGGGATGCAGTTGATACGATGTGTCCAACAGCTATGGACGGCATGTGCAGCGACGCTGTTCAGCAAGATGTAATCGATACGGGTCCCTGCTGAGTCTTTGCGGGTGAACGTGGCAGGGGGCTTGCCGTCATCCCCAGTGCTGCCCAGGAGCGCGACGTCGCACCAGTCCTTGGCGAGTGCTTTCCGCAATGTTGGTGATCTTTCCACATCAGTGTTGAGGTCGCCGCACACAATCAACGGAACGTTACCCAGGGTTTCTCGAAACTTCACAAGCACTGTGTGGAGGAGTTCTTCGCGTGCAGCAACTGTAGCTCTTGGCGTGTCACCTGACGGGGCGTACACATTCACCACATGCAGGAACAGACGGCCGGAACCAAGCGCCACGCGCGTGTGCACCACACGTTTCCTCAGCTCGGGCTTCAGAGAAGACGTCAGTTCGGTGTCCAGGAACATGATGCCCGGTCTCTTCAGCATGGTGGCCACTCCCCCACGTTCCCCAATGTGTGGACTGCGGAGGCCATGGACGAGTGTGCCATCCATGGGGGGGCCCCATTCTGGAGACCAGACTGTGGTGAAGAAGTCGTTCATCTCCAAGATCTTGGACTCGGTCAACTTTGTCTCTTGTAGACACACTATATCGCACTTCAGGTCGCGTATGATATGTGCGTAGTTCTGTAGGGATGTGCAGTTGATGGTGGTTAGCGTGAGGGTGTTCTCAGCAGCGGAGCAGCACGTACGCGAGGAGGAGGATCTATCCGTTGAAGAGGAAGAAGAAGAAGCAGAGGTAGAAGAAGATGTGTCTGAGAGTGACGGGGGGAAAACGGGGCGAGGAGAAAACGATGCCAAGGATGATGATGATGATGATGATGATGAGGAGGAGGAGGAGGAGGTACGGTTTGGGAAGTGGCGGGGACCAGGGCGCGTTTCGATGCACTCGCGAGGAAGCTGCTCGTAGTTACAAAAAAAGAAGTTGAAAAGTGCAAACACCTCACCGTTCATCGGCGAACGCAGGCACAAACCAAAACAAAACAAAATGAAATCAAATGCCAAACCATTCATAGACCAGGTGTCAATGAATGGATGAATCAAGGATCACCCCTTGCTTATTTATCAGACTGTCTCGCACACATCAGAATCCGAAGCGCCCTGCCATGCCGCCACCGCCGCCACCAGCACCGCCACCGCCACCCATCATGTTCCCGAGGCCCATCCCTCCCATCATGTTCCCCATCATCGCGCTCGCCTGCCCCATCTGCTGTGCTTCCTCGCGTCTCAAGCGCTCCTGCTCGTGTGGGGGAAGGCGGTTGAACTCCGCCTCACGTCTCCGCATGTCCTGCTCCTCCCGCTCCCGCTGTGCGGCCGCGCGCGACTGCTGTGGCTCACGGTGTGGCTGCGCAGGTGCCTGCTGTGCATAGGGGTTGTGTCCGTGCGCGTGTCCGGGGTGTCGCGTACATATCCCCTCCGGACGCGGGCGCACCACCCATGCCCGCACCCATGCCTCCTCCCATCCCGCTGCCACCGCCGCCGCCGCTGAAGCTCGCCTCCACACGGAAACAGATCCTTGCGCGTTGGCCCTTCCCGATGGGGCTGTTCACCTGAATGTTGCTCGACTCGTGTGTCTCGTGGTTGCTGCTGAAGTCCCCTGTGTACGAGATCGGGTTGTACTGCGCTACAGACCTCGGCGTACTGTTGTTTTTGCTGTTGTTCGCCTGCACCCCAAACAGCACCGACCACCGCTTCTTCGTTTTGTTGAAGCGGTCTGCGTTCACCTCAAACTCCAGCGCCGGCTCGTCATACGGGAACCGGATTGTCATCCCCGTCCCCTTGGAGATCGGCTGCCCGCGTGTGTAGACCTTCTTCTCTGCCGTCGTCACCCCCGCAAAGGTCACCTTCGCGTACACATAGCAAAATGGCTCCGTGCAGGCGAACCCCACATTCTCAACCCTCAGCGGTGTGATGCGGACAGTGTAAGTCATGGTGGTGTTTGTGTGAGTGCTTACGTGCTGCTCTTCGTGTGTTGTGTGTTGAAACCTGCAGTGTGTTCGGCGTGCAAGACAAGAGGGGTGTGTGGAGGGAGGGGTGCCCAATCATGTGCCAAAAGAAGTGGATGAGGGAGGTAAAGAATAAAGTGAAGTTATTAATGCAGGCGCCTGACTGACCCACGTACGCTGCCAGCCATCCGGATGAAAGCACAAGCACCCTGCGGCCAACAACAGAAGCAGTGTTTTTTCTAAGGGGGTTGGAGGGGGGCACTTTACACCCCTGGGATTTTTTTGGGGAAATACCGCCCCCCTCGAGGGGGGCGGTATTTTGGATTTTATTTTTTGGATTACTGTGGGTTTAAAGATCACCACAGGTGGTCTTTAACAACATTTTCAAACACCATGTCGCTCACTCCGACCACTGTACCGTCCGTCTACGCCCAGGACAGGCGTTTTTTGGTAGCAGTCAGCAAGTACTGCTGGCTAGAAGCCAACGCAGACGGGTACTATTGTACCCTCTGCCGCCGACACTACAACACTGGAGAGTGGGTATCAAGCCCAATGGACAACGTGCAGAGGCTGGACGAGAAAGCAGAGCGACACCACGTCAGCGTCGCCCACAGGAGAGCAACGATCCTCCTCCTATGTCTTGATAAAGTACGTGTACCGAAAAATTTTTTTTTTTTACCGCCCCCCTCGCAGGGTCCTCAGCCTGCACCCCTCTCTGGGAATTTTGGGGGTGCAAAAATTTTTCTGTACAAAACCCTTCAGAAAAGTCTATTCCGAGCTTTCTCCCCACACAAGCGGTCGTCACGCGCGCTTCGCGCGCGCTCCTCCCTGACAAAGTTGGAAGAGGTGTGAAAATTCACGGGAAAATGGGGAAACCAGGGCCTGACGCTATTTTTTTGGGTTTTTGTGAAATCGTGGGAGGCTCAAAAAAATTTTCCTGCGCCCGTTTTTTTATTTCACATTGGGGTGTCTTTCCGCGAGCGAAGCGAGCGGAAAAAATTTTTAAGGTGTACCTCCGCGAGCGCAGCGAGCGGAAAATTACACTCAGTACCCATGCATAAAACGAAATACACTTCCACATAATCACTTCGCTTGCTTTCCTGGACTGCTAAAGGTGGCGACAATCGCAGGGAGCATCCCTGGCACCACTTTCACACATTGTGAGTGCGACAGCCACCTAGTGGTGCTTGGCTGTGTCTGTTGTGGTGCTGACGAAAAGCCAGAGAATCCCTGCTGAAGCCTGAAATCCCCCCTCAAAAATTTTTTTCGCCCCAAAAAAACTTTTTTTTTTTTTTGGGGGGGGTCAGGGTTTCCGCCAGGATTTGGGGTTTCAGAAATTGGGGTGTACCATGAAAATGACCCCCAAAAAAAAATTTTTTCTCCCCGAAAAAGCGGTCGTCGCGCGCTTCGCGCGCGCCTCCCTGGCAGACACAGGAGAGGCGAAGCGTGCGGGGGTGCTCCAAAAAATTTTTTTGGGAAGGGTTGAAAGGGAAGAAGGGGAGGCGCGAGATACGCTCACTACCGGTTGAGGTGTCACTTCCACTGGGCTGCAGATATGTGCGCATCTCTGCAGCACTGTAATCACTGTGTAGCGCCATGCAATGAAAAAAGCAAATACCATCACCCTCTCACAAGACTCCTTTACCTTGTGAAGCTTCCACCCCCGACCTCCAAACGAACCAGCTCAAAGCTGGTGCTAAAACCCAAAAAGTTGCCAAAGAGCCGACTTGTCTTGGTCAAGAAGGAGACCCCTCCCACGGTTGACGAGGCGATACGGGCATCACTTCGGCTGGAGGAGGTGGAAGCGGAATGAAGGAGACAATGGGGAAAGGTAAGGAGTCTTGTGAGAGTGATGAGAGGGATCCCGTTGGGACATGTAGTAGAAAGTGAATGCATTCGTCGCTTGCACCGAAGCCTCCTTTAAAAAAGGGGCAATACACAGAAGTGTCAATGATAATATAGCAACATCAAATAGCCAGCAACACAGCGTACCGCAGGCGCACGGTACGCTACTTTTTTATTTTTTTTTTTTCCCCTAGATTTTACCCCCCTTTTCTTCCACTTCTTTTGACACAGCGAGCCAAACGCTCTGCACGGTGGGGTCACATGACCACGGGGGGTCATCTACAACCTCTTAAAACCCCATTTTTCTCGGGGTGTACTTTGGTACACCCCGAATCCCTGTAAAAATCCAATTCTTTCCTGGAAAAATATTGGGGTGTACCAAAGTACACCCCGGTACACCTTGGCGGAAACTCTGCCGGGGTGCAAAAATATTTTTTGCACCCCCCGACTTTTCTTTTTTTTTTTTTTTGGGTGCAAAAAAATTTTTTTGCACCCCCTTGAGGACCCTGCCCCCTCGAAATGAAAAACCCAAATCCTAGAAAAAACACTGAGAAGGTGTAAAAAAGGCGGTAAAACAACCGCCTCGTCAGCCGGCGGCACACCTTCTGCAGTTCGCTGCACCCAACACTTGATGCACGATGTACACACAAGAGAACAGGGGCGGGCATAATAAAAGGTGCTGCAAATAAAGAAAATTCACCTTTTTTTTTTTTTTTTTTTGTTTTTCTTTACCAAGCTTTTTCCCAGATCGTGATCATGATCTGGTTTTCAGGAATTTTGGAAAAAAAAAAAAAAAAAAAAAAAAAAAAGTGCTCGCACACGATCTGCAGCTGTTCTACTCAATATTTTTTCAGATGAGTCACCACCACGGTTCGCACGGATCGCGATCCGTCAATTGCGGTACTTTTCCGGGAAAAAGAAAAAAAAAAAAAAGTGGGGTGTGCACGGGGGTCGCGCTACGCGCCTACCGACTACCGTAGATTTTTGACGATTTTGCTTGGGTTTTTCCTTACTAAAACCAGAGAATCTCATATTTCATAGTAAGGGTACTTCAGAGTGTTTTTGCGCACACATGTGACCCCACCGTGGAGAGCAATCGGCTCGCACAATCAAAAGAAAGCAGAGAAAAGGGAAAAAGAAAAAAAGACAAAAGTTGGGTACCGTGCGCCTGCGGCGCTACTGTGTTCCCACTCAAAACACCACAATTTCATCTGAAGTTGGGTTTTCAAACCTGAAAATGACCCTTGTTTACGAGTATGGGTTCATATTTTGCAAAAAATTAAGTCAATAAAATTTTGTCCATTTTTCCAAAATGACCCCATCACTTTCTGCAATCGCACCGAATCGGACGATGCGATCGACAAAAACGCCCAAAAATGCACCCCATACCCCTTTTTTTTTTCGTGATCTGGACCCCAAAATTTTGGTCAAAATCACGTGATCTGGGAACATGCTTGTTCTTTACCCTTGGAGCTCTATTGCCCTTACAACTCACACAACGCCGGGATGCGCCACAACCTTGCCCCCTTCTGCGGTGTGTCCGTCACTACCGTGTCGCTGAACTTCACACTCCTGCCACCTCCCCCACCTCCCCCTCCAGCCGACCCTGGCCTCTCCTTCTTCTCCGGAGGACGTGGCTGCCGCTGCAACCCTTCTCCCCCTACACCACCCCCAGCAGCGTGTAAACGCTGCCGTCCATCGCGCAGCATTTTCGCCTTATCCCATGCTGTGTACCCATACAGCTGGCTACCACCACCACCACCCTTCCCCCACGACTCCAGCGAACGCACCTCCATAAACTCCTTCATCGCGACAGCATTTGGCGGTCGCGCCTTTGCATTAGGGTTTATGACGAGGGGCTGCTGTGTGTGGCCCTTTTTGTGAAGATTGGTGTTGTTCGGGAGCACCACGAAACGTGCGTCGATCTGCTCATCCCCACCACGTTGGAGAACTTCACGCAGAAGAGAATGACGTTGTTGGAGGTAACATAATTGTTCACAGGTTGTGTCGAAGATGCACCACCAGATGTGTTCTCGGAGGGAAGTGTCGATTTTAAGGCGAATTCTACTACGAATCCGACGGAATATGCAGAAGACAGTAGCAGACGCGAGGCGCAGCTCTTCCGCAAGCATGGTCTTCACCTTCCGCATGGTGTGCCACTCCAGCGACTGTGACAGGATCGTAGCTTTTGTTGTCTTAATCCCTAACAATGCTCTTGCCACCTCACGTCCCGCTCTTCGCATTGTCGGCAAAGGGCCAAACCCACGCTCTGTGTTCACCCCCACATCCTTCGCGACGGAGGCAGCGATCCCATTACGCTTCTGCACCCTCCAGACGTCTTCTTCTTCGTCTGTCGTGCTGTCGATGAGAGAGTCTATCTCTTCTGTTCGTCCATGGCAGGTGTGTCCTTCCAAGGAGGACCGGCGTGACGGAGGTTGCGGAGGAAGTGAAGGGGGTTGGGAATGGGATAGGGAATGGGAGGTCCTCAGAGCAGGGGAGGGCCGTCGGGAGTGTGGGGATGGGGGAGGGGTGCACTGTGTTGTGGAGGATGCGGTGTCCGGTGCGGGGTCGGTCTGGGTGTGGCTTGTTATGAAGATGGTGAACGGTTTGTAGTCGCTTGAAAGCGAAGGCACCGCGGAGCTTGCCCGCTCACTGCATTCTGGGGAGGTTGACGGAGGGGGGAGAATAGGGTTCCACAGCGCAACCTCCTCCACCTTGCTGAGGTAGTCGACCATTTCTCGTACGGCGAGACCAGCAACGTCGCTGCTGACCCTCGCAGCGATTCCTTTGATGATGACGGTGCATTCGCCAAACTTTGCGCCTAATATCCGTGCCAAGGAGGTGAGCGTGCTGTGTATCATGGTGACGGTGCTGCGGTTGCCGTTGCCTTCTGCTTCTCGTCGTTCTCGTTGCAGGCATATGGCGACATTCATGCAGCATTCTGCAACGCGGGAGCAGATTTCGTTGAAAGCAGAGAGTGGGATGCTGTGCTCAGAGTGTTCAAGCAGCTCGCGTTGCACGGTGATGCGGCGGGCACGCTCGGCATCGAGCTCTGCAGAAAGCTTTTCGTTTTCGGCACGCACCCCACCCTCGTCATCTGCAGCGATCAGATCCTTGACAGACAGTAAGGTGCTATTCGCATCTGCCAGATACCGCTCCAATGTCGCAGTGTCTGCACGGTATTTCGCCTTCGCGCGCCTCATCTGGATGTGGTGTGAGATGGACTGCGTGAAGAGCTGTCTCGCACGCACGGCACAACGTTCGCTCACAACCTGATACCGTACCCTATGCAGCAGTGACACACCTTCATAGAAATTGCGCGAAAAGGCCAGCCCCTTGAGCTGCTGGATGTTCTTCTTCATCGTTTGCGCCTGCCTTCCCTCAGAATGCCGCCTCTTCACCGGCACCTGCAGGGGTAACTCCTCTAGCATCTCATCGAGCGCAATGGCGAGGCAGTCTTCCTCCTCCACCTGGCACGCTGTGTCGTTGGATGTGGGGAGGGTCAGGGCAGTGGAGAGCGAGGACGACGTTGTCATCAGGGCAACGGGGCCGCAGGAAAGGGAGGCCGCCGCCTCGCCCTCGTCGGTGTTCGTTGCGGTGGTGGTTGCGGGAGGCGGCTCGCGCAGGCGCAGCTGCTTCTTGAGACAGGAAAGCTCGTGGCGGAGGATGGTCGAGGTCTCCTCTGCAGACTGGAGCAATGCCTCGTGTCCACGCTCATCTGTGCTGTGCATATCGAGAGTCATTTGGAGACGTGCCACTTCGCGTGCCCGTAGACGCTCCTTATTGCGCAGCACCACGATCGCTTCGTCGCGAGAGAGCAACGCAGCCCGCAGCTCCTTGACCGGACTCGAATCCGCCATTTCCTGCAACGTTCGCAACTTCGCCCTCAGAAGACTCAGCTGCGACTCTGCGACAGCCTTCCCCTTTGAGACATCCGCCGCCAGCTTCACCGCCTCATGACAATGGTCAATCAACCCATGCAGCGTGCCTTGAAAGTCCTGCAGGTGTTGCAGCGAACGTTCGGTGACCGCTTCTGTTTGCTGCATTCGCGCCTCGCGTTTGTCTGTCGGTGCGTCTCCTGTGTCATGCCCTTCTAGCCATTGACTGAGCTCTTTGTAGAGGTGGCGGCGTTCGCGGAGGTTGAGCGTTGCGTTGCCGATGGGCAGCTCGCGTTGGCATCGCTGCGCGTCTCGGTCCTCAGTGCTGTCCTTGGAAGCGTCCTGGAGAAACACATCCACGCAGGCCTCCATCGAGGAGATGCCCTTCTGTATCTTCAGCCGTTTGTCCTCCATTCGTTGCGCCTCTTGTGCACGTGTGGGTTTCGCAGGAGGTGTGTTCTCATCGATACCATGTGCACTCCCATACTGCATCGTGGTCGTTATCAAATGGAATAATAGGAGGGTGTGAAATGAAAATCTCACGGAAGGGGAGGGAGAGGGAGAGGGGAGGGGAGTGAACCTGTAGGGGGGGGTTGGGATGTGGGGAGGGGTTCAATGCTGGGGGTGTGTTGTGTGTGTTAAGATGAACTGCCTAAGCCTCGATTGGTCTGATTAGATTATTCTTTGGTTTATTCATCAGTCATTTGTTTTTTTTCGTGTGATATTGCTACCGTGGGTGGCAATTTGTTTTAAGTAAGGCTTGGGGGGAATGGGGGTGGGTCTCGTGAATAGTCACCTTGTAAATAAGTTGAGAAAAAAAATTCTTTATTTTTCGTTTGTTTGAGCCGCCTTGGGTGGAGAGAGGAGGGAGTTGGTTTTTTTGTTGGAAAAAAAAAAAAAAATAGCTCGGGTGTGAACATTATTTTGTGTCACACCAACTCAGAATATATCTTTTCTGAAAAACGTTTTTTTTTCTTCTTCTTTTTTTCGTTGGTCCATCCCCCCTTTTTTTTGTATTTCAGTTCTGCTGACACAAAGAGACAGACCAGAACATCCGTTCGTTCCTTCGACATTGTTTTTATTTCATTGCTTTTCATCTCCTGAAGATGAAAAAGAGAGCAAAAGAGACAAGGTTTGGGTAAGATGAACCTAAGCCTCCCTGACACCTACAAAGAAAATTACAGTAAGTGGTGCTCCTGAAAACCCCATTTTGCGTACTTGCTGCGTACTTGTTGCGCACTTTGTGCACGAAAAAAAAAAATATGCAGGAATACCCTATATTGCGTAGTTGTTGCGTACTTGGTATTTTTTTTATTTCAGGAGCACCAGTAAGACAACAAACATCGGAGGGGTAAAAACCCTCCGTGGAGTTTTAAAATCCCAAAAACCCACCCTTAGTTATCACCCCACCGATGTTTGTTGTCTTACTGTAGATGACACACAAAATAGTTGTAAATACTCCCTTTTGGAAGGGGTGGGATGCTCCACTATACACTCAATCCCACAAAAAAGAGTGGCAAAATCACTGATGAGACGACTAAGCGGGGGGGAACTTTTCGGGGGGATTTTTTCCTTCAAAACTTTACCCCCCAAATAAAAATGGGGTATTTTTAAAATTATTTCTTTCAAAACTATCAAAGAGGAGGTACCTTTGTGTGTTGATCCTGCAACCTGCTTTACACCTTCCCACAACAAAATGTGTTACTTCAAGTCAAAGAAGTGTACCAAAAATGCTCGAGAGACTCGTTTCGCTTTGCTTGTTGCTCAAAAGAGTATAAGGAGGGGGGGAAATAAAGGTTGCTTGTTGTTCGCTTCCACTCCAGTCTATTCAGGTGTTCTGCACACCTACCCACTCACCACCCAACACTGCTCCGAGAGTGATGTGCACAGTACAGATTGTCCCCTTTACAATGATGTGCATAAAAAAGATCGGGTCTTTTGTTTGTGCGCTCAAAGCCGGGAAAACAAAAAGGTGAAAAAATGTGTTAAACTGAAGTACGGTTGTTGTGGTTAATTGAGTACTCAAAGAAAACAAGCAAGCTTCTGTTTTTTTCAATCCGTTTTGTTTGCCCTGCAGCGCTGCCTCCAATCTTTTTAGAATTGACAACAAGTTGTTTTATCAAAAAAAATCAGAAGTTTTTCGTGCTCTCATACTAAAAGCAGGACCTGATACATAAAAGGGGGAAGAGGCAATCGTTAGTGAGAGGACTCTCACATATGCGAAAGGCCTTCTGGTGTTCGAGATTTTACCCCAAAAAAGCACCTGAAGGTGCTAAATAGCGGGGGGTCAGGAACACCACCAGTGAACGAACCCTTATTTTTGGGAGTTGATGAGAAGAATAAGAAGTGGAAAAAAAACGTGTCAAAAAACGTTCATCTCAGTGAAAAAAGGTAATAAAGGGTTCAATAACTGAACCCACCTGGGTGTTGGGGGAGACGGAGCAGGGTACGCCTAATTGCATTGCAAAATACGCAAAACTCGTAAAATCAATGTTGAAGAATCTGCGTAAATTGTGTTGACAATTACCCAACACCAGCACAGAAGAAGAAAGGCTATAAGGCGAACCTAAGACTCCTCTCTTACTAATCACAATCGGCATAAAAAAAATTCTGCAGTCCCAACCCGACCTCCTTCCCTGAAAATGGGGGCGAGGAGAAGAGCATAAACATGTGATTCATTGATCGCTTCCAGCAACACACACGTCCCAACATATGTACAATGCACAGTATGAACGCTGCAAACTCGCAGAGATTTTGGCAACTGCACTCCTGGTAACAAGGTATATTTTAGGTACATTTCCCCCCCCCCCAAAAAAAAAAGCAACAAAAAGAACACTGAGTCGATCGAACGATTTCATTTGTCGCAGCCCATTTCTCTGGTTCTGTGTGATTGATTTCAGGACCCAACTGAAGCGTTTTAATGCACCCACACAAGGTGGGGGGAAACACAAAGTCGGCCCAAAGAAATCTGTTGGGGATATTAAGCCATCTAAAAAATGAACTAGTTAGGGTAAAAAAAAGGGATGGGGTGACCCAAATACACGACAGAAAAGCGCAGAGAAAATACAATGAAAAGAATGTGCTGAAAAGACGCTCCTGAAGAACGCCTAAGAAATGCGACACACCAAAAAAAACAAAGTCGGCGAGAGAAGAAGAAGAAGAAGAAGAAAAACTGAAACACTCACAAAAAAAATAACTCATAAAAATCCATGGCCACATATTTGTACGCACAGAGTGGATGTGCCTCTTTCTTTTGCATTACCTTCCCCATCCTACCCCCTACCCCCAAGTAAAATGTTTTGTTATGCCCCCACCCTCACGCACCTTCCGCCTTCTCATCTTTCATTTCAGTGTCGTCGTCCTCATCCCCACGCATGTCGGCCATGAGCTTCACCCATGCCTCCTTGAACTGAGGGTCTGCAGTGCCTGGTGTCTGTGCGGCCTGCTCAGCTTCGTCGATGAACTCAATCACGTCTGTGGGTTTGTGTTGAGAAGGGACAGAGGGACGATGATCAGTGGGGTACATACCTTTCTGTACAGGCTCTTCGTTTGGTTGGCTTGTGGAAGATGCAGATCTGTGTGAAGGGAATTTAGAAGATTTAAAAATAATTGCGAAAAAACAAAATCATTGCGGGCATTTGATTGCAAACTTGCAAAAAAGGAACGGATATCCTCGCTCCTTTTCCCATTTTCCTAGCATACCCAGAGGCGGAACCCCCAGCGTTCTTCTGCACATCAGGGATGGGCTGCGAGGCCGGTGGCGGGCGGCCCTTTCTCTTCTTCATCACGAGAGGACCGACGGGTTGGTTCTGCCGCACGGTCTTGACCTCCACGACTGCGGACACGGGTTCGGGCTTGGGCTCGTGGCTGGGGATCTCGACGTCTTTGAGCCAAGGCATCTTTGCACCTTCGAGTGCACTGGGGCGGTAGGTGGGCTCGTTGCACATCAGGTCACGCACGCACTCGAGTGCCTCGATGGGGACGGTGCCTTGCGCGGTGTTGGGGAACACAACACCGTCGGACATCTTGTGCTTCAGGTCCTGCAGCCTGCGTGTGCGCTCCTCCTGTGTGCGCCGCATGGGCTGGCGTGTCTGGTACGGCAGCTTCCCGGTCAACATCGCGTACGAGATGACACCGGCCCCGTAGACGTCTACCTTATGCAGCTTGCTGCGTGAGGACAGGTAGGAGCGGTTGCCCTGCAGAATGCCGCACACACTCTCAAGCGCGAGGTACAGGTCTGTCCCGCACGGCGTGGAAGCAACCATCGGAGAAGGGCAGATGGACCCACCCGCATGCAAGTCGTGTGGCTGCGGCATGTTCGGTGCAGGGCTCTGCGGCAGCAGGTCCAGCCCCTGCATCGCGCCTCGTGGGCCATGGTACTTCGCAAGGCCAAAGTCAATAACCTTAATGTGGTAGTCGGACCGGTCAATCAGAATGTTCTCGGGCTTGATGTCGCGATGCACAACAAAGTTGCCATGAATGAAGTCGAGCGCAAGGAGAAGCTGCTTGAGGATGACCGCCGCCACGTCTGGCTGCAGCTTGCGGTTCTCGCGGATGAAGTGGTAGAGCTCGCCGCCCTGGCAGAGCTCCATGACCATGTAGATGGTGTCGTTTGTGTGCACCACTTCGTACAGGCGGATGATGTTCTCGTGTTTCAGGTGCTTCAGCACTGCGAGCTCGACGAAGACGTGCTTGAGGGACTTTTGCGACGTGCATACGCGACGCTTCTCTATGGCCTTGATCGCAAGGGGGCCTGCGGGGACGTGCCCCAGGTGTTTCAGGTCCTTCTTCTCGTACCGCCGCACGATCCCGTACGACCCGCGCCCGAGCATGCCAGGGTCCTGATCACCATCGAGCGCAATCAGGTTGTACTCCTCCTCGATGTCGCCTAGCTTCCGCGCGTAGGGCTTGCCGGTCCCATCGTTCTTCCCGAGACGCGTGTCAATCTCTTTGATACCTGCCTCCAGGTGCGCCATGGTGGGTCAACTAATCAAATTGGGACAGAGAGGGGGGTGGGGTGCTTCCTGAAGGAGGGGAGAGGTTTGAATGAAAGTTTTGGTTTTTGTGGCTCTCAATAATTGAACAGTTTTGAGCCTTTTTAGGGGTCTAAAGCGCGTTTTTGAATTTTTCGTTTTTGAAGTGCTGAAGACTGGGACACGCGGGGACGACATGGAGAACACCAGGTACTCCGAGGAAAACCTCTGGACACATTACAATTGGCGCAGCACCCAGATGGTCCAGGAGTATACCAAGGCCACGGACAGGTCAAAACTCAATATGTCAACGCTGCTGACTGAACCTTGTCTTTTGTATGGATGCACTCTTACGCGCCAATCAAAAGGGAAGGAAAAAAGACTTTAAGGGGAGGACATCGCGTCTGTGTAGTGGAGTTCTGACCTGCGTGCGGCGTCGAGAACGCTGTACACATCCGCAGATGGATGCTGACGCATCCGTCCCAGCCCTTGAGGAGACGTTGAGCTAATTACATTACATTATCCGGTGTTCTGCACTGCCTTTATGACAGCCACCCTTTATATGAGGAAGTACGTACGCTGTCTGGAGAGGGCCATTGACGAAATGCGCTAGCACGACACGCCTACGCGACGCCTTACGTTGACTGGAGGGGCGTCTTTGCGGAGGGGGGTTCCACTTTCCGACAGGGTCTTCAAGTTGTTCACCACCCGCTACGTCGACCTTGACGAGACTGCCAAGAAGAGGCCGCCAGTGGGTTGCGCAAAGGTGTTCCAGACCTGGGCACCTGCGAACGAGATGCAGGTCGACCACACTGTGCAGATGGCGAGGAAAGCGGGCCGTGTTGTGTACCTTATCCGCCCACATGATCGCCTCAAGAGCTCCATTTATACAGTCGGCGCAGCGAAGAACAAGGAAGAGTTTGTATGCAGACGTAGTCTTCAGAGAAAGAAAAGTTTAGAAGATGATCCTAAGCCTCTCTGTGCTTAGTCACCTTAACATATTCGTTATCTATAGAAAGTAAAAGAATGGGGTGGGGTACTATGTTTTTTTTTCTCTTCCTTGGGGGAAAACAGATTGCTCCCTCCAAAAAGTGCAGACGATGATGGTCTGTGTGGTTATAAAGGCTTTGTGTTGCGTTGCTCGAATAAATGTGCAAAAGGTGAAATGCAAAGTTTTTTTTTTTGTAAAGTTTTTGTAAAGTTTGCCTATCTTGGATAAGCTTTTGATAGAACTGGTAAGAAGACTGGTAAATAGATAGTTGACTTGAAATACAAAGCACTCTCTCGTGAACAGTGTACCTTGGTATATGACCGGCTGTACCGGGGGGTGGACCCCCCCAACCATGCAGTCCTACATCCATTTTCGTGATACTGAGATAGAGCCTCTCGTGTACACAAACATAAGAATGAAACAGTATTTGATACACTTTGTCTTTACATTCAGTGAAAAAAGGGCTCAAAACAGAAATGCCCGAGAAGAAAACAAAATAAGAACACTTAGAGATGAATGTGCCTCTCGTTTGTACATCATCACAAAGAAAAAAACTGTGCGCAAGATTGACCCTGATCTATTGTCCCTTCTTCATCCATCCATGGGTGGGCTAGTTTGCATGAATGTTTACTTTCGCCTAAGGGGGCGCGCGAAGAGAGAAATGTGGTGATTCGGAATCGTTTTGGCCTTGGCAGCAGAGAGAGAGAGAGAGAAAAAAGAGGACGTATTTTGCAGTGCGGCGAAAGGGTTGCCGTTGCTGAGAGGGGTGGTGTGCTGGGTGGAGGGGGGTTATTTTTTTTTTTTGAAAAAGACATAGCGTCGCGACTGGAGACGCAGGCACCACTACATATAACTTTCATATGACCGCATCGCAGTGGTTTATGAAGAAGAAAATTTGAAAGACGAACATGTGTTCATCGTGGACTCAGTGTACTGCACACAAGCACCGAATAAGGGCCAAACACTGGGGCAATAGAACCCATCTTTGAAAGTGTGTTGATAATCAATGAAAAAAAAGGGGCGTTGATCAAATGATAATACGTCTCTCTACACCAGCCTCGGAGTCGTACAACCTAATAAAACTGACTGTTTTTTCTTTCCCATTGTGCTTACGAATAAGCTGGGGGCTTTGGGTTTGGACAGTAAACTGCCCTCTTGTACAGGGCAGCACGACCTGAAGGGATTAAGGACAAGGGGTGTGGGGTTTTTTTTTGTTGAAAATTTGGTTAGGAAATAGGGCTACTTCCTTTCTCAGCTCCCAATTTCTCTGCAGGAGGCCTTTTGTTTTGTTTTTGTTTGTGTGGACCACGGATACGATACGTGCAATAGCTGGGCTGCTTTGATGCACTACTTTGGGTACCCACTCTAACAGCATTGTTTTCATAAAACTCATACAGACACCCAAGGTGGTCTATTACTGAATACCTTTGTTGTGAGAAAACTATGGGGGTGAAGGATGCATGTGCCTCTCGTGCACACACTTTTTTTTGGGGGGAAGTTTGTAAAAGATAGTCCTGACGTTCGGAGGTATCAAAGAAAAGGAAAAATTTTTTTTTGTCTGGTGACCCTAGACCCTAGGCCTCTCTGTGCTTAGTCACCCAAAGTGTTTTTTTTTGGTTTTTTTTTGTGAGGAATGATAATCCTCAGTGCAAAGGGGATAGATATTTAGTTTTGCGAGGAAAACACAAAAATTTTTTTTGCAAAACAAAAAAAGAACAGGAAAAAAAAAATCTCTTAGCGGGAGTGGGGAGGGGTGGGTGCAACGTTAAGGTCTTGCGGTGCGGCACATACCCTAAAGAAAAAGCTTGGTGAGATGACTAAGCCGCGCTGTGCTTAGCCACCTGTAGACAAAAAAATAAACTGTGGTTGTTGATGCAGGTACCCCCGACTGACCCACTGTACGATGCCAGCCATCCGGATGAAAGCACCAATATGAATATGCTTCGTGCGCATTATTCACACAACAAAAAGATAAATTTGACTTGAAATACAAAAGCCCTCTCTCGTGAACAGTGTACCTTGGTACATGACCGGGCGTACCGGGGGGTGGACACCCAACCATGCAGTCCTACATCCATTTCGTGGTTTGCATCTAAACGAAAGAAAGGGAAAGGGTTCGTCCTCAGCACCTTAGACTATCACAATCGTTACTAGCAAAAAGAAAAAATTGAAATGAAGCCTCTGCACACATATCTAATAAAAAAAGACAATAAAATCATAAGGACAAGATAAGCCTACACACACACAATGTATTGCAGCCAAAAAGCACAAATTAACGTAATATGAAAGAACAGTGGATATACCGGGCACGTAGTAACGGCGCGCTTGCCCATAATAAGACAGAGCGCGTTGCACTATTTTTCTTTCTCTCTAATCCATTTTGGAAGATTTTAAAAAAGTCTGCATCTCTCTCTCTCTGTTCCCAAAAAACCCTCCTAAACATTCACTGTTCGTGATGTTTTTTTTGATTTTTTTTGGCAAAAAAGGATAGAATTTTGTTCAGCAGAAATCATCAAAAAAAAAAATGGCAGTTATTGCAGACCCCTCAGACTGACCTACCTACGATGCCAGCCATCCAGATGAAAGCACAACCACCCTGCAAAAAGAACGTTTGAAAGAGAGAAGCACATCTTGCATGAATAGAGAAAAAAAAAATTTTTTTTTTGTTGAAAACTTGGTTGTATTAGTGTAGACACCCCCGAGGATGCACTCCATAAAAACCTTTTTTTTTATTGGTAAGTTAAGCCCTAAGACTCATGCCTTGTTGATCCACTATACTTAATACGTTACATGCTCAAGCCCAATCAACGTGTGTGTGTAGAGGGGAAGAGAGAAAAGGGAAAAAAGAGGGAAGAGGGAAGAAGGGAGGAAGATGGGTCACGTGTTTTGGCTGTATGCCTTTTTTTTTTTTGCTCCCCCCAAATCACTTTGGGGTGTTTTTTTGTAAAATTGCAACTTTCGACCATCGCTTCGCCAAAAGGGGTGGTTCAGAGCTTGCCGTCTCACCCTTCTTGCGCAAGGAGATTCCTCTCGGAGTCTGTAAGCATCTTGGGTTGCGCACCAGAGCAAGCACTGTCACATTGGAGGGTAGGTGCACAATGACTCTCTAGGGCTTCGGTGGAGGTGCCGGTCCCCGCCGCTGCGTGCAGGGGGTGTGTTGCGCACAGTGGTTCGTCCTCGCGAGCTGGCAGTGTAATGTGCACACCTTGAGACGATGCTGCGGTGGGTCTGTTAGTGGAAAAAGTTTCAAAAAAAAAAGGGTTTTATAAGATGCCGCAGCCCAACCCCGTTGTTGTTGTTTTTTTTTAAATTCTCATTCGTTTTTTGGATTATTTTTTGCGCGTTTTACGTACGTACCAACATGTATTTCTCAACTCTCAACTCTCAACTCTCAACTCTCAACTCTCAACTCTCAACTCTCAACTCTCAACTCTCAACTCTCAACTCTCAACTCTCAACTCTCAACTCTCAACTCTCAACTCTCAACTCTACCAAAAGCATCATCATCGACACACACACACGATCACGTCACAATAAAAAAATTATACACACTTTTCTCTCTGAAGGCCAGGATAAGTACAAAAAGATGGTGTATTGTTTTCCCTGATCCCCTTTTTACTTTTTTTTTCAATTTTCCATAATCTTTTGTCTTTTGCAAGAGTTTGCAACATACTCTTCTGCGTTCTCTGCCACCGCATCTGCCACCAGCGTTGCTGTAGACGACCGCAGGCCCCGCTTTCTGTGCTTCATCACCAAGGGCCCCATGAGGGGTGCGTGCTGCTTGCTGACGGTCTTGACCTCGACGATCGCTGAGGCTGGTGCAGGCTTCTTCTCTCGTGTGGGCACTACAACTGTTTTAAGCCAATCCAGCTTCGTCGCCTCAAGGGCACTGGGGCGGTATGTCGACTCCACGTCCATCAGGTCCCGTACACACTCCAGGGTCGCAAGGGGGAGTGCCTGTTGTACGTCAGGGGGGAAGTCGACGCCACGCCCGATCTTCTGGTTCAGTGCTTGTAAGAAGGTTTTGTCTTTTCTGCCTTGGCGGAGACCGTAGGGAAGCTTCCCGGTAAGCATCGCGTAGGCAACGACGCCTGCAGAGTAGCTGTCGACCTTGTGCAGCTTGCTGCGTGAGGAGGGGTACGCCTTGAGGTTGCTGTCCAGCATGCCTGTCACAGCTTCGGGTGCGAGGTACATCATTGTCCCGCAAGGTGTCGACGCAAGGACAGGAGAGAGAGGTGGTGCGAGAGTGGTCTGCTGCTGAGGACTGGTGGGAGAGTCGAGTCCCAACATCGCGCCTCGTGGACCATGGTACTTTGCAAGGCCAAAGTCAATAACCTTAATGTGGTAGTCGGACCGGTCAATCAGAATGTTCTCGGGCTTGATGTCGCGATGCACAACAAAGTTGCCATGAATGAAGTCGAGCGCAAGGAGAAGCTGCTTGAGGATGACCGCCGCCACGTCTGGCTGCAGCTTGCGGTTCTCGCGGATGAAGTGGTAGAGCTCGCCGCCCTGGCAGAGCTCCATGACCATGTAGATGGTGTCGTTTGTGTGCACCACTTCGTACAGGCGGATGATGTTCTCGTGTTTCAGGTGCTTCAGCACTGCGAGCTCGACGAAGACGTGCTTGAGGTCTGATTGGTTCATCCTCGCTACAGATCGCTTTTCTATTGCCTTGATCGCGATGTGCCCGCTTGGGATGTGCCCCAGGTGTTTCAGGTCCTTCTTCTCGTACCGCCGCACCGTTGCAAACGATCCCTTCCCCAGCAGCCCCGGGTCACGCTCTCCAGCAACAGTCGCCAGATCGTACTCATCCGATAGATTTGCAATATGCCTTGCCGCGGGGACCCCATGCGAGTCCTTTGCTGCAAGCCGTGCCTCAATCTCAGCCAGAAGCACAGCAGACACAGCTCTCTCATTTTCAGACATAATTTAAAAAAAAGGGGAGAAGGAAAAAAAAAAGGGGGGGAGGGAAAAATAGGGGAGGGGAACGTGACCTGAATAGAGAGTTGTTGTATTTGAAAAATTGGGGAGGGGTGGGAGGGGGGGGAGGGGGAGGTGGGAGAAGGGGAAAAAAAATGAGGGGGAGAGACGAAGAGAGTTTTCACATATAAGAGTTAGACCGATGTTGGTAGTAAAAAGGGAGAGGGGGGGAAAAGGGGAACCATTTTGTGGCCCCCTTTGGACACAAAATATTGTTGTTCAAAATTTTGCATCGGCAAATCTCAAAAAAAAAAAAAACAAAAAAAAAAAAACAATTTTTTTTTTGTTAGATGGTGTTCCGGAGGGCCTATATTGACATGTCCTTGACATGTCCTCGACAGGTGTTTCCGGAACACTATTAGATTTTTATTATTTTTGAAAACTTGGTTGTATTAGTGTAGCCACCCTAGAGTGTGCTCCACTATATTTTTTTTTTGCCATCAAAGCACATGCTGTCCTCTAAATCCGGTTTGCGATTTGGGATTTTCTATAAGAAAATTTTATAAGGGCACGGTAATTTTTATTTTTGGTAAGCGTCTGCGTGCGTACTTTTTTTTTGAGATTCCAGGGGAAAAAATTATGCAGAAAAAAATATTATAAAGGGGGGCCCTCAATAACTCAACAATGTATTTTAGGTAAAAAATGTACATTTTTCAGCGCAAATTGACCCCATCACAGCACACACAGACTCCTGAGAGCCGAAATCAAAAAAAATTTCCCCCGATTTTTTGTGGGCAAAAATTGGTGGGAAAATATTTTTGGTACCTGTATTTCCCCCACTGTAATTTTCCTCTATAATTTTTTTCACCACTCATAATTTTTTTTACTGCATAATTTTTTTTTGCGTGCGTGCGTACTTTTTTTTGAGAAGTGCTCTGACGCTTACCAAGAAAAAAAATTACCGTGCCCTAAGAAAATTTTATTTTTGCAGGTGAAAAAATTTTCGTATGGATATGGGGCACGTATGGATAGTGTCTTTTTGAAATGGGAACACCCAAAATGGTTGAACCACGGGAGTTCTCTGGGGAACTGGGTTGCTGACCGCACCATGAAAGCTGTACCCTAAAAAAATTTTGCCTGCGGCGCCATTTTCCCTTTTTTGCTCCGCAAAAAAGGGTTCGTTGAGTCTCTGTGGCGTAAAAAGCTAGATTTTTACACCCCGCTCCAAATTTTTTTTCGCCTGCGGCGCCATTTTATACACAGTTCCCAATGTTCCCTCGTCAGCAGCGCTGGAAATAATATTGGGCAACAAAACAAGCTGACCCCCTTGAAATCTGGATTCCTGGATAAGACACTGGGGTGGGGGAAGAGAAAAATGTGACCACCCGCACTGCGGCCCTACAACAGCAAAAAGAATATCTTCTCCAGTTGTGCGTGAAAAATTTTCGCGCGCAGCGCGAAAAATTTTTTTTCTATAAGAAAATTTTGCGATTTGAAAACCAGAAAATCCCTGATTTTTCCCCGATTTAAGGACATGCTTGTCAAAGCAGCTTCTTATATGATTTGGAAGAAACTGCTAGGGGTAAAAAAAGAGTGAAAAATGCAAACACAGCACCGTACACTGGCGGATGCAGGCACTGGTACAAAACTCTAACTTGATAATGTTGTGACGTGGGCATAACGGTTTGCAATCGAACACCAACTTCACTTTTTTTTGTTGCCACAGTTGTGCAATTTCCACTTTCATTATTTTATGGTATTTGACAATCACCCTCAAAAACAAGGGAGTTATAATGGAACTACCAACAGCACACCCTCAGTAGAGCTGAGACGAAGCTCCGGTCTAACACTTTTTTTGTATAGTATCGACAATCACCTATAGAATCTAGGACGGGTTTTGTGCACAATTTTTGTGTGCGCCACGGATACGACTATGGCCAGGCATCCTTGTCTCTTATTTGTTTTTTTCTAATGAATTGTTGGAATGTTGCTCCATTGTATTTTCTTTAACTAAGTACCCATGGGGATCCCCACATGCACCTTTTGTTTCTAAATAAAATAAAATAAAAACAGTTGATAGTGGAGTGGCACGTCTGTGTCCCATACATTTTTTTCTCTTTCAATTGTGCGGTGTGGGTGAGGGTCTCTCTTCACGCACCTAAAGGGTTAGCGGTCGATAAGAAAAAAAAAATGTTTCAAAGATGGACGTAAACCTCTCGTGTTTAGTCCCCTTCGAACGGTAGTTGTTGATGCACACCTCCGACTGACCCACGTACGATGCCAGCCCCGGTGGGAAAAAAAGAAAGAATTATGAGATGAACCGAAGCACCTCTGCTTTAGTTCATCTTGTTTATTGAAAGATGAATGTTCATACTTCGTGGTCCGCCTGAGTCCGCCAAAAAATAAAAATCCCACCAAGACCCCGCCGGACTCTCAGGTGAACTCGGCCCGAGTTCGTCTCAGGTCCGTCTCAAACTCGGACGAACCTGAGACTGACTCGGGCGGACTCGAGACGGACTTTCAAAGTCCGCCATAGTCCGTCCGTCTCAACTCAGGGCGGACTCCGGCGGACTCAGGCGGACCACGAAGTATGAATGTGCAGACATCTTTTCACAGAATGTTCGACGAAATGGGGTGGACCCCATATACTGACCAACACACTGACAAAATGTAAAATGAATCACCCCCCCCCCCCCCCCCCAAACATCCATATTTACGGTCCTGGATTGAGACCTTAAAATAAACAAAAATACGCTAAAAGATGAAGGTCCTAGCAATGCACATCTCTTGATGTGAAGCTTTTCCCTCGCTCTTTTCTCCTTTTTGAATTTTTCTTTTTGGCAATATACCGGCGCACACAAGAATGAACAAAAATGGGCAAAAAAAAAAAAAATACTTCGGCACAGAAATATTACACACTTTCACACAAAAAGAAAAGAAGATACACGAACACACATTTATCCGTAAAATCCGCAAAGTGAACACCTCCCAGTGAACTCCCAATTGCGTTCTCTCGGGTGATACCGCGCTGGGAGGTAGGGTTAGAAAAAAAAAATCTGTGAAACGAACAAAGAAGTGAATTTGATATCGTGTGCAGACACCTCAAGGAGATCACCACCAACCGCAACCAAGCTGTCCTTAGTGCACAGCTGTAGACTATTGAACAAAAGTGAAAAAAAATGTCTCCCTTCAGACTCATCATGAGGACAGTATGAGGGACAGCATGAGGGGGTACCTAATGAATAAGTTTTTTTTGACTTGAAGAGTGCTTTCGGAAATCGGTCAGTGAATTGTCAGTGACCTGTCAGTGACCTGTCAGTGACCTGTCAGTGACCTGTCAGTGACCTGTCAGTGACCTGTCAACGACCTGTCAGTGACCTGTCAATATCGACCCCTCCCGAAGCACCATTGAAATATAAATCCCTCCAGTGAACAGTGTACATTGCCGGTGTACACCCCGGGTGGACCCCCCTAACCATGCAGTCCTACATCCATTTCGAGGTTGACATCTGATAAAAAAAAAACGGTTTGTTTCTGCACTACGCCAGGCAATAAAAGAAAAGTTAAAGGATGAAAAATGCCTCATATTCATCCGTTCATCTCAACAGAACAGTTTCTGAAGATGAAAATAATTAACCTTTATCTCATAACTTAGTTACGTTAGAGAAGTGCGTAATACGGGATAAAAAGACAATGCTTTCCCTTACCCTAGTAAAGGCTAGAAAAGGGGTGGGTATGACACAGCTTTACAACAAAAAAAAATCATTTTTTAAATCTTAACAGGTTGGCTGTTGAACCACTCCCTGAACGAAGCACCCACAAAACAGCCATGTGGAGCACTAATCGTGAACCTCGACAGATTTCATACATCCTAGGTGAGGTAGCCAGGTGTGGCAACGTGGGGGATTGTCTAGAAGCAAAATGTGTGGATGCGAATTTACATATGTTTTTAAACCCCCTTCGATGGGGGGGGTGAGAAATGGGCGAGACAAGAGCGGCAAAGCTTTTCGGGCAGGGCAAAAAAAAAATAAGTGTGAAGGGAGGGTTTGACTGAGGGAGTGTTCATTATTCACATAACAAAAGATAAATTTGACTTGAAATACAAAGCCCTAACGTGAACAGTGTACCTTATATGACCGGCTGCACCGGGGTGGACACCCAACCATGCAGTTCTACCACCATTTCTTTAAAGCTAAGATGAATACACATCGAAGAATGGAAAACGTGAAATAAAATTTTTGTTTCAATACTCTGGTCTGAGTCTGACTCTCCCAAAAAACAGAAAGAAAAGAAAAGAAAAGAAAAAAGAAAAAAACACCTCTTGAGTGACGTGGTGAAAGCCAACCAATTTAACTGAATGTTGAAGACAGTTGTGGAAGATCTTATCACCAAAACTGCGTTACCGAGTCTCGTAGCGAACTTTCCCAAAATGTGAAGTTCGCGTTTAGATAAGGTCTTCATCTCGAAAGATGGAGTCCATCGATCTTCTCTCTGTGTGTTGAGTACTTGGTTGCGATAGGTGTACACACTCGAGGATGAGGCACACTATGGGGGTTTTTTTTGGGGGGTCAAACGTCCCCGTCAAATCTCCCCCGGGATCATGGCACGCCTGGGATCTTCCTCCGGAGCAAAGTGTTTCACATGGTTGCCAAACTGCTGTGGCATGGTTGCCGTCAGAGTGACCCCCCTCCATTTCGCCCCAAGGTGAATATGTGGTCTAAAAAGAAGAAACAGAAAGAGCCACAGAGGAAAATAAAAAAAAAAGTAAAAATAAAAACGCAGAACGGAACAGAAAACAAAAACATCATAACACAGACGCCAATATGCACGCACAACACAAAATACCCGCTTCCAGTGACCCATACCGCTTGGCCTCATTTTTTTTCTCTTTTTGATTGTTCTCTTGGAACTGCGAAACGGCTCATAAATTGATATGATCGAAACTCGGTTTATAGTAAACCCCCCTCCCGCATGAGGTTTACATACATGTGAATACCAACGGGTTCGTGAACCTTACACGGTTCGTGAACCTGATGTACCGGATGCAAACCTTATGCGGGGGTAGGGGTTTTTTTTTTTTTTTTTTTTTTGATAAATTGTTAGTAGTGTAGTTGCCTCGGTTGTGTTGCCACAGTTGTGCAATATCCACTGTCCTTTTTTTTTGAAAATTTGGAAAAAAAGCAGCAACAGCAATACTATATCCACTCCACGCCCTACCCTCCGCCAGCTTGCTTCCATTTTGCCGTCTAAGTTGGCATCTCCTACTCCCACTACCGCTCGTGGAAAATGGAACAATTGGAACACAAGGTAGCAACTCCTTGAAGCAAGCCGACTCAGGGGGGTTTTTTTTTTGTTTGTGGTAACTATCGCTTTACACGAGTTGGATAAAAAAAACTGTGCTCAAGTGTGAGCGTGAGGGGAGATGGGCCCTGGGAGTAGTGCTACATCAAGTCCAAGCTGAGCAGCCCACACTACAGAGCAAAACAAAACAGAACCAGAGCCGAAACGAAAAAAAGAAAAGTTTATAAGATGAACCTAAGCCTCTCTGTGCTGAGTCACCTTTAAAAAAAAAAATCAAAATGAAAATAATGGTCCTTTCCGTGCTGACATCCTTTACAAAAGTGTTGAGAAGAAAAAAAAACGTGGTTTTACTTTTTTTTTTGCATAATTTCCTTACCTCGCTGCAAAGAGGGTAGGGGTAGGTATGGGGGGCTAGGCCATAGATCTCTTGCTGCAGTCCATCCGTATCACAAAAGATGTGCTACCCAGACGTCACACCCATGTTTTATTGTGGGCGAACGCAATTTATGAAATGGAATCTGTATTTACAGCCCTACCGCCCCGTTTTAACCCCCCCCTCTCAAAAAGCGTTTTTGGTAAAAATAATACGCGCCCTTAAAAAATACAAAAGGGTTTGTACGCAAATGCTGAGAAATTCCCGTATCCTACACAGTTGCGCTGGTCAGAGGCTCTGACCAGGTACACCCTCTGGTCAAAACCTGGTCATATTAGTTGGTCAACTGACCAGGTTTTCCTCTACCAGCGCACCGTGTACAGTATTCTCCTCTCCCCCACCCCTATTTTTCACAAAAAAAAATAGAAAATGAAATTAGAAGACATACTTCTCACACATCTTTCAATAAAGTGGCTGAATAAAAAAACCACAATGATTCAAATCTGAAACCAATAAAATTCGATGAAACCAAAAAGCCTCACCTGAACATCGTTTTTATCGTGCGCCTGACGACACCATCACGACATCACGGCACGACAACATTCTTGAGATATTCCATTTCCAACGCCCCCTTGGCAGATACGCGATCATTTGGGCAGTTAGAGAGCAGCTCTCGTACACATTCCATGGCATCAAGCTTGACCCCGCAGAGCGAGAGGAGAGGGTATATCGCTCCTTCGCCCATCAAACGCTGGATCTCACGCAAACGTTTTATACGGGACCCCGTTGGGTCCGGGTCCTGCGCATGTGTACTGACAGAGTGTCTATGGTAGGGGTGCCTTCCGGTTAACATGGTGTACAATGTGACTCCCGCACCATATACATCTTTCTTCGGCAACTGACTAGTTGTTGATAAAAACGCGCAGGTTCCCTCCAACACCGCAGTTATCCCTTCGTGGGAGAGATACAGATCCGTCCCGCAGGGTGTCGCAGCTAACACAGGAGACCCAGTCTTCGTCTTGCGGTCCTCTTCAGGGGCCAGTCCTGGGTGTGGGGTAGGGTAGTGCACACCGTGCATCCCTTCAGAAGGGCCGATGTATTTTGCAAGGCCGAAGTCGATGACTTTGATGCTAAGGTCTTCAGGGTTGATCAGAATGTTTTCGGGTTTGATATCTCTGTGGACGACGTTGAGCGAATGGAGGTATTCCAGCGCCTGCAGCAGCTGTTTCGTGACGACGGCAGAGACGGCCTCGCTTAAGGACCTCTCCCTGAGGATGTACAGAAAGAGCTCGACCCCTTTGCACAGCTCCATCACCAGATAGATGGACTCTGCTGTGTGCACGACCTCAAACACCTCAACGATGTTCTGGTGTCTCACCTGCTGGAGCACCGCAATCTCAATGAGAACATGCCGTGTGGTGCACGCAGTCCGTGTGGCACGTTGTTTGGCAATAGACTTTATCGCAACGCATGTGTCCGGTACATGAGGCAGATCTGCGCTGTCGCGCTTTCGATACCGTTGTACGACACCGTAGCACCCTTTACCAAGCAGCCCCTGCACAGCAGCGCCCTCCACGTCCTGTGCATTCGGCACCACCTCGTATTCATCCTCAATGTCGTCAACACGTCGTGCATAAGGCCGTCCTTCGCAGGTCACCGTGTCCAACCTCTCGTCAAGCATCTCAATCCCCTTTATCGATGCTGTAGACTGTGTCTGCATAGTGGGAAAAGGGGGGAGGGGGAGGGAAGAGGGGGAAGAGGGGGGCTGGGTGGGGGTACCCTGAAGTGATGTGGTGTGTGTGTTTCCAACGGACGCCCAGCGAGTCCTGGCTGCAAAACCAACTTCGTCTGGGCTGTATTTGCCGGGGATTATTGTTTGGGAAGTACGGCACCAAAAGCGAGCTAGGACAGTTGTTGTTTAACTTCTTTGGAAGACATCGCGCATAACCAAGACCTAGGGGTTTTTGCAGGTTAGTACAAATTGTTGTGCAGATCAGCAGATCAGGGGAAGAAAACGAGAACGAAATGCAAAGAACCCAGGAACTACTACAACAGCACGAAGGACACTATCCTTGAGACACGGAGTACACCGCACAAATTCATTCGGAAGAGGGCAATAGAGAAGCGGCAGACCCCTTATCCGAAGCTGCAACAAAATGAAAATCGCTGACTTCCGTCAACAACAGAGGCCATCCAAGAATGGACTTTCGGAGTCGATCACAAAAAGCCAGTGACTGTGTTAAAGCTATTAGAAGCAGAAGCAGTTTTCTAGCTTACGCCGTTGGAGTCGAGACACCGATGCCTTCTTCCCCGGATCAGTTCGAGAAGAATTGATGAAAACCTCTCTTGGATGCCTCAGACATTGACTATTTTGGTGTGTGATGATCATCTGGAAATGCTTTGGCACCATTTTTTTATGAGAAAATTCCGCGAACTTGAAGTTCCGTTTTTGTCCCCTCACCCTCACCCCGTCACCCCGCACACTCTCTCCTAACTTTCAATTGGAATCAACGGATGTGTATCCCAGACTGCAAAGTACAGACCACATTCATATGAGACGTCCTCTGGCTTGAGTCGCACCCCGTCTGCGTGCGCTGCAGCAAGACGTTGCAGCGAGGCAAGAATCTGTGCTGCAGTCTCACGCTCCCGGGAGGCGCAGGCCTGCAGGTGTACTGGAGCTTTTTCTTCTCGTTGCTGCAGGTCGTCAAGCCCGGTGGACATCCCCTCTAACGCCATGGATAGAGCCAGCAACGCTGAACCTCTCTCTTCTGCAGGTGCCACCACTGCGCCTGCCGCCTTCACAATCGCAGACCGCTCGTCAGAAGCGGATCCATCACGCAGCAGCACACCAAACGCACTTTGCGCTCTCCTCAGATGCTCTCCAAACACCTCGGCTTCTGCCATCCATTCGTCAGACATTTTATTGGTGGGAGAGAGAAGAGAAAGAGAGAGAGAGAGAGAGGAGAATCTCTCTCTGTGTACCCTGGTGGATAGTGTGGTATAGTTTTAATAGAGTTGAAAGGTAGGGGTTTTTTTCGTTTTTTTGTGAACTCATTCCTTTGCAGAATGTTTTTGTACCTCAATACAAAAAAGAAACGTTGTGGAAAAAAGCCATAAAAAAAAAAGGTGGTTTTTTCATCGAAGATACAGAATATAAATTTACCCGCCCTCATTTCCTTTCATCTCACGCAGACTGCGCTTCATCTGCGGTGACAGATTTAAACATATTTTCCTGCAACTCCTTCGCGACTCGTTCGTTGTACTGTTTGAGGGCGGAGGATGTGGCGGACTTTACTGCTTGAGGGAGGGCACGAAGACGTTCCTCGTCTCTGGATGGGACTGTAACGAGCAAGGTAGCTGCAGAGGGTGTACCGTCCTCGTCCTGTACACGCACCTCCGCGCTGTATTCTTTCCGCGCAAGAATGCCCGCCACCGAGAAGATCAGATCCCCAAACTCACATGCCCCTTCGTACAGAATCCCTGCCTGTGGTTCTCCCCCCTCCGAGAAAACGCAGTCGGGGATGTTTTTGACGTGCTCCAGCTTGATCTGCGCAAACCCGCTGGACAACTCTGCCTGGTGAATCGCCACTGCACGGGTCAAAATCTTTTTGATGTTACTCCGAAACTCATCATCCTGGGCGTAAGGCACGAAAACAAGAAGCCAGATGTCTTGCAGCTTTTTTTGATCTTTGCGGGCATCGGAAAAACGGATGTTTTGTGGCTTGCCTGTCTTAGCATCTCGCGTGAACACTCCGGGGAAGACACCTGCCTGGACCAGACTCTCTGTTGCGCACTTCAGCAGATGCGGGCTCAGTGCGCTGCGCACCTCAAACACGACGTAGCGCTTCCCCTTGCTGGTCCGCTCTGGAAGGTCCTTCACGTCAAACAGACTGCCGCAGTTGAACACCTCCTTGAAGATAGGGCTGCTCGCCTGCACTGTGCTCTTATAAGCTGCAGGGACAGTCTGCCCCAAATACCGTGTCTGAGAAGGAAGAGAAAAGGCGTTCACAGAAAGCTTACCAAACCCCCTGAGAGAACGGAGGGAGCGCAGTGCATGCATTGTTGTATTTTTAAAGGGGCAGCGAAGGAAGGGGCTAGAGAGGGAGATGGTGGTGGTGTTTGGGTAGGGGGGAGGTTAGAGAGGGTAATTTGAGTGACGAAGAAGGTATAAAAGAAAAAGTTTATAAGATGATCCTAAGGCTCTCGTGCTTAGTCTGATTAGATTACTTAATGTTTTGAACATTGGTTATTCATCAATCTTTCTCTCGTGCTTAGTGACCTTATCATATTCGTTATCGCACAGCATCAGCATCAGCTGCGCTGGCTTCCACAAGTTTATTGTCAGGGATGATGCCATTCCCAGCCGGAGTTCGTAATTTTGGCACGTACGATGACGTGTTCGAGCATGTGCATGGTGTAGCGCGGGTACGTAAACTGGGCGTATAAAATGCAATGTAGATAAAACAAACTGTAGTTGTTTGCTGCAGGCATCTCCGACTGACCCACTGTACGATGCCAAGCCATCCGGATGAAAGCACCAATACCCGCACAATCAAAACAAACCATTTATTAGTACGTACGAAAGGAATCGAGCGTAGGGTGAAAAATTATTTTGAAAATAATAGAACCGTCTTTTTTTTGTATTTTTCGTTGCCAAAAAGAGATCAAAAAAAGGGGGGTCGGTTACAAAAAATATAGGGTATGCGAGCCAGGGCTGAAGCAAACAATGCTGTGATACAACACAGTAAAAAAAACACTAAGATATATGGGTGCCCGCACCGCGCGCACAGAAAAAAGTTGGTGCAATATCATACATTGGTTTGCTGTTTTTACCTTTTGCTCCTTTTTGTATTTTTCTTTTTTTGGGGAGGTCAAAGGGGAAATGGGGGGGAATGAAAAAAAAAAATCTACTTACCCAGTAGTACAGTGGAAGGGGGCACATGATTTTTTATTGAATAATGTGTTGCCACCTGCGTGTGGGCAAAAAAAAAAAGAGAACATTTTTTTTTTTTGAAAGATGAACGAACCTTTTCTCCTCAGTCCATATCTGTATGAAGCCTTTACCCCCCACCACCGCCCTCCAAAACATAATGAAAAAGTATATAAAATGAACCTAAGCCTCTCTGTGCTTAGTCACCTTATACAAAAATAACACACACGAGGACAAAAAAAGGGGGGATTTTTTTTTTGTTTTTTTATACATCGTGACTCGGCTTCCCAAAGGGGGGGATAAGGAAGATAAAATGACTTATCCTTTTGAGGCTTCGCCAACAGACGCACAAAAAACGATGCGCGGATTTTGGAAATGAAAAAAAGGGGGTTGCGGACGTGCAGACACCTCTTGGTGGATGCAAGCACGTAGTAAAGAAAGAAGCGTGAGAGTTGGGGGGGAAGTCTGGAGGGAGTGAAGTAGCACAGAAAGACACGAGAAAAAGAAGAGAAAAAAAAAAAGCCAGCTCGAAATTATTTTGCTGGCAGAAAAAAGGCTGTCCCATTTATGAGAGTACCATATGTCATGTTGGACGTTTCGAAGCAAACGATCGAAATTCGGACAACACTGATTCTCACTTTCTGAGACCTATGGGAAACCCAATAAAGAGGGGGGAAAAAATCAGACCTGTATTTGCTGCTGTATCGGCAATTGCTTTGTACACTACTTGGTCTCAAAGTGATTGCCGATATACAAGAACAAATGATGAAATATTTTGTTGTGTTTTCTGTTCTTCACCCCACCATGGAAAACTTTGTAAGATGAATGCGCATCTCCCTCGCACCATGCACATCGTTAGAAAAGCCCCCCCTAAAAAAATAAAAAAATAAAAAAAGAGAAGATCTTGGTAAGATGAGTCGAAGGTCGCCTTAATGTATTTTTTCGACCATCCCTTCAGTACTCATATTTCACTGTTCCACCTGGACCCTTCTTTCCCTCCAAAAAAATGCTCTGAAAGACAAAAAAAAAACTTGAAAGATGGATGTGCCTCGCACACACATCTAAAAAAAAAAACAAAACTAAAAAAAACTTACAATAAAACGACCTCATTTCCCCCTTATTTTGCATTTGTCCACGTTTTTCCCCCTTTCTTTACCTTTTTTTTTACCCTTTTTTGTTGCGATACCTCTCCGAAGATAAAAGACTCGCAATCATCGCACTCCACTCCCCCAATTTTTTTTTTGCTCTTTTTTTGTTTTTTTTGTTGCTGTTTCTTTTACAAAATTCGTCTTTTTCTTTTACTCAGTCGCACCCCACTCCTCAAGGACTTGAACAGTGTACGTTGCGCCACGCACCCCTGCGATCGCCTTCGCTGTGTCATCGTTACCGTTCTTCGCCTGAATGTCGACACCCCACTGCTTAAGGAGCTTCATTGCGTCGATGTGACCGTTCCAACAGGCGTGGTGGAAAGGCACGTTACCCTTTTTGTCCGCCTCTTGGATATCAACACCCCAGGACTGGAGAAGCTCCATGGCACGTGTGTGTCCGCTCCAGGAGCAGTGGTGGAAGGCGGTGCCACCCATGGCGTCCTTGCGTGCGATGTCAGCACCCTCTGCCTTGAGGAGCTTGAGTGCCTTCAGGTGGCCGTTCCAGGCTGCGTTGTGGAATGGTGTCTGTCCGTCGTTGTTCTCGACCTGGAGACCGCATCCCCAGTCGCGGAACATCTCAATCGCACGGACGTGGCCGTTCCATGCAGCGTTGTGGAGCGGCGTGCTGCCGTTGTTCTTGCGTGCCTCCAGCGCAACGTTCCAGCTCTTCAGCAGCTCCAGCGCCTCGGTGTGTCCTTTCCACGCAGCGCGGTGGATCGGCGTGTTGCCCTCCTTGTTTGTCGCCTCAGGGTCCGCTCCCCACTCCTTCAGCTGCTTCATCGCGTTGGCGTGGCCGTTCCACGCAGCAATGTGCATCGGTGTGCTGAGCTCTTTGTTCTTGTCGTCGGCGCGGCTGCCCCAGGAGTGGAGAAGGTCCATCGCGTGTACGTGGCCGCCCCAGGATGCGGAGTGCATCGGTGTGTTGCCGTTGTTGTTCTTTGCGTGCACGTCGGCCCCCACTCCGTGGAGGAGCTCCATGGTGACTGTGTCGCCGCGTGCTGCGGCAACGTGAAGTGGGGTGTTGCCCTTCCCGTCCGCAAGGTTGAAAGGAATGCCCCACGTACGCAGCAGCTTCATGACACGGCCGTACCCCTTCTCGATGGAAAGGTTCGCAGACGTTGTCTGCAGCTTGTCCTCGTTCATGATTGCTGTCAGGATGCGGACCGCAGTGCGCTCATCAGGGCTGTTCTCAATCACCGCCGTGAACACACGTTCACGGTCAAGCGTCGGCTTTTTCAACGCCGCCATTTTGTAAAAGAAGAGGCGGGCAGGGGGGTTTCTGGAAGGATAGAGGAGATGGAGGAAGAGGGGGGAGGAAGAGGGGGGAGGGGAAGAGCAATGGAAGTAAAGAAGTGGAGGATTGAAAATCGGAACTTTACAAAGGCACTGTTGTTGTGTTGGGTAAAGCGATTTTTCTTCTTTTGTTTTGGGGGGAATTTCCCCTTTTCGAGCATTCATTCTTTTTCGTCTTCTTCGCTCTCCCTAACCCAGGGCTGCATACACGTATGCATCAAAAGCGCCACGTATACACGTATACACGTATGCACCCACCACTTACCTAACCAATGTAGGTGACTTCACATCGACACAACCCTGTAGGGGGCAGCAGGGATAGAAATCCCCAACAGAGCAGCGTCAACACACATAAAAAAGAACAACATTCTCCTGTCATCATCGACCACACCCGAAAAAAAAAATGGCAAAATTGCCAGAAAAAAAAAAATGCTATTTCCCCTCCATTCATTCACCAACATAACGCACATAGACTTTGTTCTCTTTGTTGTGGATGAGCGGCGCGTCTCCGATCCAATGGAAGAGGGAGCTTCCTGAGGAGAAGGCGGGGCCCCATGGGTTGCATTCGATGAGATGCGCTTCGAGGTTGTCGTCTATCCAGACGTCGAGCATGACGCTGTCGTAGGGCACGAGGCCGGAGGTCTGCCAGGTTGCGCAGCCTGAGATGATAGACTGCACCATTGCGTTGAGGTCGTGACGGAAGGCAAGCCGTTTGTACCATTTCTGTTGTGCCACCGCTGTGACCTGCCGGTCGCTCACAAACACACGAAATTCATTGTCCTCCCGGATCCGCGTCTCCCAGCGTACAAAGCAGACTGCAATCTCCCACATTCGGTTGTATCGGAGGCAGCGGTCGTAGGCATTGTGGAGTTCTCTGTTGGCGACCAGGCGGCGCAGCATTTCCCAGGGGCGGCTTGGCGCAAAAGAGGTGTCGCGTTCAAATCCAGCATCGTTCTTCCCGCTGGTGCAGCTAAGCTTCATAAAAAGGTCCCCCTCCACACTACGTTGTTGCGTTGGTTTGAGGACAACCTGTGGTGCCGGGGTGCAGAAGTCGAGAATATCGTATTCTTCTTGGGTTTCCACTTCCTTTTCACTTACGGCTCCTTTCTCTGGGATAAAGTCTGGGAAAAGCGGTGCAGTGACACCCTGCAATGCGTGCATCAAGCTCTCCAACTGAGCGTCCTCATCAGCATCGTCTGTGTCATCGCCAGAAAGACGTTTCTCGCTGACTCTGTGAAGAAGGGTTAATTCTGATTCTGTGAGGACATGGCATGCAAGGAGTCTGGTGTCCCAATTGTGTTGATCAAATTGATGTGTAAACGCTGCGTAGACAATGTTGAGAATTCTTTGTTGAAGTTTGTCGGCGGCGGCGGGTGTACCTTGGGGTGGGGTGTACTGTGTACCGTGCTGCGCAGCATGCGGGATGGGCACAAATTCTAGCAGGACAGACCCCCCTGGGGGTAGATTGGCGTGCAACGCTGTGCGCGCTGCGGGCAGCAGGGTTGCCTCCCAAAGAGGGTCGAGCGTAAGGGTGTATGTGCACGTCACGTCCTCCTCGCCTTCCTGCACCACCTCACCCTGCACCTCCACCCAATAAGGCGCCACATCACTGTGGTTATTGCTGTTGCAATGCTGCATCCTCCGGAGCGGTGTGGGCAGCAACACAATTTCTTGCATTTTTTGCTTCAGAAAATGGGGTGGACAAAAAAATACCTATGGGTGAGGGGGTGAGGGGGGTGAGGGGGGTGAGTGGGGGGTATGCAATGTGGAAACAAAGGATAGAAAAGAACGCGTTGTTTTCTTCTACGTAGTGTCTTTTTGTTCGATATCGCGGTAGGGGCTGAGGTGGTGGAGGGGGGAAGAGAGGAACAAAAAAAAAAAAAAATACTGTGGTTGTTGATGCAGGCACCTCCGACTGACCCAATGTACGATGCCAGCCATCCGGATGAAAGTTCACAAAGTACCCTGCGGCCTACAACAGTAGATGTAAAAATATAATAAAGCAAAATGTGAAAGATGAATGTGCCTCTCGTGCACACACATCTAAAATGAAGTTGATAGTGCAAAACTGCCCTCTGGGACGCAGGGCAACTAACAACTCCGCTTGGTTATCGAAACCCCCCAGAGTGTTGCGATTCGGGAGTTGCTGACGAAGTAAACTGTAAGCAGGTACACAGTCATTACCCCATCCTGATTGGGAAGGGGTGATAACATGGTTTAAAGACTCAAGAAAAAAATATTCTGCCTTGAAATAGGGGCCCATGTGTGGACCCCCCAACCCATGTTATCCTACATCCATTTCTGGTTTGCGGTGACGAAAAACACAACAAAAAACCAGAATAAGCGTTTGTAAACAAAGTTTAATTATCTTTCAAATCAAAAGAACGTGCTAATATGCAAAGACCAGTTTGTCTCTTGCAATACGCTATAGTCCAATACATTATTTCATGTACTTTCTTTTCTAAACGAAAAGAAGGCAAAGAGGGTGCGAAAAATGAAACGGTGGTGAAACACACACACACACACCTCGACCTGTTTGGGTGAGGAGGTGGCTCTGCAGCGCGCGGTTCGTCCCCAGAAACCGCAAAGTCTGTTCAAAATGATTTGTTTCAATTTCCTCCTTCACGAGGTGACAGAAAAAAAAAAAATGGAATAGTTATTGATGCAGGACTGACTGTACGATGCCAGCCTCCGGATGAAAGCACATAAAAAAGAAAGCCAGTCTAAAAGGGGGATTTTTGCAAATATCTTGCTGTTTTTTTCCTTCACCCCAGCGATTCTATTGGGTGTGAAGGAGGGGGTGTTGAGAGGTATTTGGCAAAACCACAGAGTTGTCGTCTGGGTACACAGGCACGGTTTCGAATAAAAAAATCGTGTCAAAAACATTTAAAACAAGAGAGAGAGAGAGAGAACGGTGAAGTTGAATTGCTTACACCCTCTAGGGTGAAGGCACAAAAAGAGGGGAAAAAAGAAAGTACCACCTGATTTTTACCCCGCGTATAGGCGCGTATAGGCCCGTATAGGCGCGTAAAGGCCCGTAGAGGCCAAACCCCACCCATTTTCCCCAGCCTTTACGCGCCTACACGCGGGGTAAAAATCAGGTGGAAGTAAGTGGAAAGTGCAAAAACGCCTCTGGGACGCAGGCACGAACACCTCGCGGGTTGTAGGTCCCCAAAGTGTTGCACTTTGGGAGCTGCTTACAGGGGGGGGAAATAAACACACATACACAGATTTGGCAATGTCTCGCTCTTAGGGAAGTGCCCACTTTTGTTTGCTTTCAAACACACAGATTGGGAAAAGCTAGTGGGTTAAACAACTTTTTACTCTACAATCTGTGTATGGTGTACCCTTGTATGCTGTGCCTCCCTTTGTGCTTGTTGTCATCCTCCGATACAATAAAGTGAAAGGTGTGTGTGATGTGCAAAAGACGTCCACTCTGGGCGTGGACGCAAGTAAATAAAAAAAGCTTGAAAAATGAATGTACCTCTCGTACACAGACACTAATATCATCTAAAAAAGAGGGAAAATTAACCACGATAATACGCACATAGATAATTCATTTTTTTAACAAACAGGAAAGTCTTTTTGTTGTTGTGTTTATTTGTGTGAGTTGATAACGTGTAGTCACTACCACTGCTTTGTGATCTCCACGCTTTGCTGTGATTCAGTGTGTGTTTTTTCTTCTTTTCCAAATTCAAACAGCGCAGTGGTGGTTTTAAGGTTATGGAGAATAAAAAAAAACACAAGGAAAAGTAATCAATACATCACGCCCATTGAAGACTGCTCACTGGAGACATTGCAGTTGCACCGCTGCTGCCTTCCTTAGGGAGTAACGACCCCATCCCGCTAGTGTTCCCGGCATCGCTGAAGAACGACCCCCGCTCAGCGCCTGCAGCCTGTTGTTTGGAAAATGATTTGATAATGGGGGAGAGATTTGATAAGTTGGACCGCTTCCTCCACCCCAGATCACACGTTTTAAAATAATTCCTCTCGAAATAGTTCAAGATTAATTAAACCGAGAGAAGGAAGAAACCCCAGGGTGTATTGATAGTGTGGGTGACAACTGGAGCAGAATTCGAAGACGATTCGTCTTTCGCAAATACTAAGACGTCTTCCCCCAAAAAACCAGACAATTATACCCGCCAACTGATCTTGATAACTTGATAAAAGGAAAGAAGACTTATTTTCGTTGAACGCAGCCCAAAAGGTGAAATCCTGATGTGGCGCAAAGTGAAATGATGTGAAAAAGAAATGGATAAGTCGTTAACAAGTCAAATGTTGGCTTTCTTTTTGTCTGGTTTCTTAACACACTTCGTGTGGAGGAAAAAAAATGGGTCAAAAAAAAATACCCTAGATGCATCGAGCGAAGGCTCCCAGTAGCGGTCCTGCGGCTCTCCTTGCGCGCCGAGAACACCGTTGTTGAAGGCATTGCTCCAGTCGGGGCGTGTGAGGGATTGGCGACGTGCCTCAACAAACTCTTGGGTGGTCTTTGGGAGCGTGGTCCAGAGGCCGGAGCGGGATTCGTTCTCGCGGTACTCTGGCTCCGTGGGGACGAGGCGTTTGCGGGGGGGTGAGTTTTGTGAGTCGAGGGGTTCGGACGACGTGACGGTGCGGTTCATGTCATTGAGAAAGGGGCGCAGGCTGGATTCCATAAGCTGAAGCCACTGCTGCGCCTGCTGCGGATCCTGCAGCTCCTTGACCTGCTCCGCGCTTTGCGACGAAAGCAGCTTCTCAAGCGCGTGCCGCTCCATCTCTGCACGCACCTCATCACGCTTGCCCTGCCACCCAGCCATCTGCGCATCCCAGAAGCCACGTTCCCGCATGATGTAGTCCTCCGCATCCTTGCTCTCTTCTAGGTTCACTTCGTCAAGCTTGCGTTTGTCCGTCATCGCCTGCTGAACCTGTTGAGTTGGTGGAGGGTGAAGGTGAGGGTGAGGGGGGGTGAGGTGGTGGGTATACCTGAGAGAGGTTCCACTTCTCCATCTCAGCCTGCTTGTCGTTGTCCGCCAGCGCCAGGCGTGTCGCGTGTGCAAGCATGCGTTTGGTCAGTTTGATGTCCCTCCCTATGCGCGAGAGGCCGTCCTTCCCGACCTCACCCTTCGTGGACGCTGCCTCGCTGGTGCTGCTGTTCTGTCGGGAGGATGGGGTGGTCCACTCCTGGCGGTGCAGGGCGTGGTGTGGTTGTGGCTGCTGGTGCTGCTGCTGCTGCTGTTGTTGTTGGTGTTGCTGCTGTTGTTGCTGTTGAAGTTGTTGTTGTTGGTGTTGATGCTGCTGCTGCAACGAATGCTGCTCTAATCGAGGCAAGCGTGGCTGCTGCTGCGTCTCGCTGTGCTGGTGTGGTGGGTACGGTGGTCGCCCCTGATGCTGTTGTTGTTGTTGCTGCTGCAGCAGCTGGTGGCTCCCTTGCGACCCTGGCCCCTTCACACGCTGCTGAAACGAGTCAGCCTCAGCGGCCTGCTGCATTCGACGCTGTGCACCTGTAGGAGGGAGCGTCACATGCCGTGGACCACGCTGACTGACATCCATTAAGAGAGACAACCGAGGTGGCAGGGGGAGGATGAAAAGGTAAGGTGGTGGGTGTTGTGGGTAGGGGGGGAGGGGGTGTTGGAAAAGAGTGTCAAAAACACAACAGTTTTCCCCCCTGTTCTTCCCTGGGAAGGTTGTGGGTGGTGTTTTGGGGGTTGGTAAAAAGTTGAGAAAAAAGTTGTGCTTTTTTTGATGTTGTGACAAAAGGGGGGTGGGTGTGGCGTGTGGGACAAATTTGAAGAGAAAAAAAGGAAGAAGGTAAATGGGCATTGTACCCCACTAATCTAACACAAAAAATGTTTTCGAAGTTTTTCACAAAAATAGCTATTTATTGGAGTGAAAATAAGTCGTTTTTTTCACCGAGTTGGTGTTTTCAACCCGAGTTACTTTAATTCACGAGCGAAGCGAGTGAATTAAAGTCACGAGGGTTGAAAACACCAACGAGGTGGAAAAAACGCTTACTTTCTACTCCAAGACATAATTTTATCCATAAGTGTGAAGCTTTATTTTCCGAGCCCGCCCAAGTGTCGTGTGAGACCTGTAGTGTGGATCTCCAGTGTCTTGCACCGCTTCTTCTGAGCCCAACGCTGTTTGGCCTGTCGACGTACTAAATACGAAGACAGGGGGGGCGGTGCCAACAATTTTCCAATGATGTAACGTTTATCTGATTGATTTATCGTTTGATATACCTTGTGTGTCCTACTTCACCTGCACACCCAAGGTTATTGAACGATACTTTCAAGCGATACTTCGTTATGTCATTGCGTACGTTTTTGTTCGCGATAACACGCACACTTTTTGTACGTGCTATCGCAATTTACCCTAAAATATGGCAGCGTCCGCGAAAGACCCCCCCCTAAAGCTAACATCTATGCTTATTGGTATTTCACTAATTAAAATTTTGGTATTTTATAAGATTTTTTTTTTAAATGAACTCAGAGTTAAGTTTCTGAGTTCATTAAAAAAAAAATCGGTGAAAAAATCCGGGTAGGTATTAATTTAGATAGGAAAAGCTATGTCAACAGCTATGTGTCCCCTTATTTTACCTGTAAATACTAAGGATATAGGAAGGAATTCACTAATATCTGTCTCTAAACCCATTACCAAAAAGGGGGGGGAGGAAAGGGGGGTGGAGGCTTGTCGCCCCCTCCGAACACTCTAAATAGAGCGCGAAAGAGCTTCACGCTCCGGGTCGTCTGCGGCGACGTCGACTTTCTCGCAGAAAACCCCCTTTTTTGAGTGACCCTATTGACCTCCGTGATGAGTCTCTCCAAGAGTTCCAGACAATTGTCCGCCTGTTCCTCCTCTTCCTCCTCCGTCTCGCTGTCATTGTCCTCCTGGGGTGTCGCTGATGCAACTACAGGAGTAGTAAACGGCGGACACCCCTTTTCTCCTGGTGGTTCTCTTCTGCATATGGAGGGACATATGCTTCGAGCTCCACACCTCGCGCATCCAGCTCCTCGCGTCCCACCCTTTGTCCCCCTGCCAGTGAACCCCTGCATACACCTGCAGCTCGGCGAAGTTTTTTAGGCCTCGGAAAGGCCGGGTTTTCAGCTCCTGAGCGAATGCTTTGGCTGCTGATTCCATTTCCCCCTGTTGTGTTGTTCTGTGGGTGGTTACATGGGTGTTTGTGAGGATTTCCTTGTATATCCTTAGTATTTACAGGTAAAATAAGGGGACACATAGCTGTTGACATAGCTTTTCCTATCTAAATTAATACCTACCCGGAGTTTTTCACCGATTTTTTTTTTAATGAACTCAGAAACTTAACTCTGAGTTCGTTTTAAAATAGAAAACGACTTCAGGATATGACAGTTAAATGAAATAAAGAAAACACTTTTTCGTTTATCGCACCGCAAAAGGATTGTGTTTTTCACTGATGAATGTGAGTGATGTTAGTGGAAAAACAATACGCTAAAGCGGGCACGCACCATCCGTCGTTTTCCATTTCTATTCGTCAATGCTTGATAACACAAAAAAAAAATCTTATAAAATACCAAAATTTTAATTAGTGAAATACCAATAAGCATGGATGTTAGCTTTAGGGGGGGGTCTTTCGCGGACGCTCCCATATATTACCTCCGCTGACATAGCTCGAGGGCTACTCCAACAAGTTTGTAGCTACCACCATGCACACCCCGTCCCCCCACCCCAGTCCAGATACCCTGGGGAAAAAAAAAAAAAAAACTCAAAAAAAATAGGGTGAGTTTGGGGGTGTTTGGGGGCTTAAGACGGGTGAAAAAAAACGGTGAAAATAAAATTTTTATTTTCACAGGGTGAAAATAAAAATTTTATTTTCACACCCCTCCACGTACTTTTGGGTGGGCGAGGAAAATAAAGCATTCTCCTCCTCATGGTGCGTAGCCCCATTCATCAGTCTGAGAAGATGAAAGACAAAAAGGAAGAAAAAATTGAAAGGTGAATAGTACGGCACCTGTGCGGCACAACTCAGACAATTCATTTTAAAGTAGAGTTGAAATACAAAAGCCCTCTCGTGACAGTGTACCTTGGTACATGACCTTTTTAATGTCATTAACATCAAAACACTCGATACACACCCGTTCACTAACGGCGCAGTGTCGCATGGGACTTCCAGACCTTTACGCCCAACTACCCACTGTTGTTTTTACTTTATTTTGGATTTTATTTTGGTTAATCTGCAGGGCCAATACAGCTGCCACACAGTCTGCACCGTCCTTTTTATTTTCCGCGGACTCATCCGCATAACACAACAAGAGCTGGAATTTATGTACGCTCAAAAGACCGGACAAAAATATAACATATCTGCAATAGGTTAGAAACGCCAACAGAAAAACAAAGCGTCGAAGACCCCTACCCCTCCCCAAAGAATG
Organism: Rhynchopus sp. YZ270_cl-10; assembly: GCA_964035575.1. Classification (NCBI taxonomy): domain Eukaryota; phylum Euglenozoa; class Diplonemea; order Diplonemida; family Diplonemidae; genus Rhynchopus; species Rhynchopus sp. YZ270_cl-10. Next base: position 1,080,500 of record OZ037924.1, on the reverse strand, counting down.
CTGTTAAATAAAGCTTGCAAAGATGACTGACTGTTCCTCTTGTGCACAAAGAGATAAAATATTTTTTTTTTTGTTTGATAAATTGTTGGAGTAGTGTAGTTGCCTCGGTTGTGTTGCCACAGTTGTGCAAATCTCCACCGTTTTTGTAAAAATGAGCGTAACTCTCTGGTGCTTTGGCCACCTATGGCGTTGAGCGCGAGATAAAAATATACAAAGAGACTGAAGAAGAAGATTACAAAAGAAGAAGTTTTGGGCTGTTTGCACGACGGTGAAGTAAATGACAGGACCTGTGCTTTTTACATGTGCTTTACACGTAACTTTTTTTACATGTAAAACACATGTCATTTTACATGTAAAATGACATGTACCACATGCAAAATGACATGTGCGGTAACGTATATTGACCGTAAAAAGGTCAACCTACATGTAAAATGACATGTGAGTACATTTCATTTTACATGTCACTACTCTGCACATGTCATTTTACATGTAAAGGCACATGTCATGTCATTTACTTCACCGTCGTGTGGATATAGAGGGGGGGTGGGGGGAACACGGCTGTGATGGGTGTGATGTGGGTGGGCAACTCGCTCACCCATATCTGGTCCTGACAGCCGTGAATGCATTGCTCAAGGACTTGGCGTTACACCAAAAGGGTGAACAATTGGCGATGAGCTTTATTTTACAAAAAGAAGGAATGTGGACTTGAATGATTCAGAGGAATCACGAAAACCCCGTTATTATTATCGCAAAAAAGTGCATGGGAGACGCTAAGCCACCGCAGCCTTTTAGTTAACTTTCTGGTAAAACTTACAGGTTGTGACCACAAAAAGGCTACACATCCAACAATCAGTGAAGTTGTTAGTGCAAAAAAATAAAATAAAATAAAAATGTCAAAATGCTGACTGAAGAAGACAGTCCTTTCTGCTGAAAATGACTCAGTCAACCATTTTGGGGTAACGTCCTGTTAAGGAAGACCCGGGAAGGAAATACCGGGACAAAGGGAGGCACAGACCAACGAGGGGAATCGTGTGTTCTCAGGGGGGGCATCAAAAAAGGGTACGGGTGTACACTGTTAAATGGAATGCCCCAATAAAACTGCTTTCCAAAAGGAAAAACAAGCTTTCACTCCAGTGGCTCGATAATTGCCGGGGTAAAAATGATGGGGGAAACGTTTTTTGTTAACTTGGCCCATTGTGATGCACACCTTGTTTAGGGGGCATCGCAAGAAAGTACGGGGTCAGTTTGTGCGTCGCAAAAAAAAAAACAAACAAAAGAGAGAAAAATATGGTAAGATGAGCCTAAGCATGCGCTTTAGTCATCCATTGAAAAAACAAGTGATTCCTTTTTAAATTTTTTTGGGTGAAAGTCAAATGTATACACATATACACAGGGTTATAGTCAGATCTATACACTCATTGTATATACAATTGTCAATTGTACATACAATTGTATAGAAATTGTATAGATCTGACTATTTGATGTACAATCCCAACTTTTTTTATAGTCAGATCTATACAATTTATGTACAATCCCAGTATACACTAGGTCGTACACAAATTGTATAGATTTGACTATACAAAAGTCAGATCTATACAATTTTTGGATTGTACACTCGAGGGAGATTGTACACGCCATACCCAGGTACCCAGGTACCCAGGTACCCAGGTACCCAGGTACCCAGGTACCCAGGTACCCAGGTACCCAGGTACCCAGGTACCCAGGTACCCAGGTACCCAGGTACCCAGGTACCCAGGTACCCAGGTACCCAGGTACACTGGATACAAGGATAAAAGTCGTGAAAGAGCAACCACAGCCAACCCGCCAGTCACTGAGAAGTGACCAGACAGTCCACTTGACAAACACAAAAGTGTCCGTCGCGTGGGGCATTCATGCACTGAGGAGATAATGATCCAACAATTCACAAGAAAACATTACTTAACCTACTGCTGGAAATTGCCAGGTCGTAGTAACACACAAAGTGTGCCTCCGTTCGGGAATATCGGAGTTATAGAGTCCTAAAAGGCCTCTGCCGCTAGTCAAGGTATAACCGAATGAACGGCCCAAGACCCCCGTGGAGAAGTTAAATGTTGTAATGATTTCAAGTAAAATGCGAGCACTGTCTTACCCTCCTCAATGCATGGTGGAAGATGTCTTTCACAACAAATATCCTGTACCCAGGTACCCAAATTCCCAAACCCACGCAGTGGCACATGACCGCAAGTGTGAGTGACCCACACATGAGGGAATGCGACACTACACAAAATTTACCACCAGACCCCGTCTTCGTGCACCTGAAGTACAACGCCGCAGACAGGCCAAACATGCGTTGGACTCAGAGGAATGCCCGCTGTGCAGGTATCAATGAGAACCAACTCCCAGCAACAAGGGGCGCCTTTTGGCGGGCGTTGTTGAGGGTGTTTGGGGTGCAAAGTTTTCCACAATTTTGATGCGCGGGTACAGAAGTGTTGTCTTGTTCTTTCATCTCTAGGAAATGTAAATGTCAATCGCGTTTAACTACCACGAGGGCTTGTTCAGTGAACCCACAAGGGGTCGAAGGGGGTTGGTTATCCCGTATCTATCAAAGGTTGTGTCGACCAGGCTAAACCACTATGTTACGCTGTACGTTGTTAAATCCGAAGAAATAACACTTTAGCAGCCGCAGGAAGTTTGCTAAAAAGAGTGCCTCACGCTACACAAACCACCACCCGCGATTGACTTAGATGTTATAACAAAGAGAATTCAGAACAAAACAACACCCTGCCCCATACACACTAAATTGTCATGCTTTAAGAGCATGCCTGGGCCAAAATTACTATGACGAAAAGGCAACAAGACCACCCACAAGGAGTGTGAAATGTGCGCTGGTTTTCTGGGGGAACGCAATATTTTCTTGTGCCTAGTCCTCCGCAAGCAGAGGACAGACTTTCCGGAAGGTTTCCAAAGTCGAATTTCTTGCACTAGCTATGCTCCCTGGGTTAAATGGCAATAGCAGTGACTGACTTCTGAGAAAAATCGGGTGTGCGAAACCCAATTTCCATTTTTTGTGTATAGTCCTGTAGGGGTGGGTGTGTGTGTGGGTAGGTGGGTAGGTGGGTGGGTGTACTCTAAACTGTTTTCCACTATGGGTAGGGATTTGTGTACGACCTAGTGTATACTGGGATTGTACATAAATTGTATAGATCTGACTATAAAAAAAGTTGGGATTGTACATCAAATAGTCAGATCTATACAATTTCTATACAATTGTATGTACAATTGACAATTGTATATACAATGAGTGTATAGATCTGACTATAACCCTGTGTATATGTGTATACATTTGACTTTCACCCAATTTTTTTTATTCAAATTTTGTTTCATGTGTTAAAAACCATTTTTTTGTACCTAACTTCTGGGGAGAATAAGGTGACTGGAGTGGCTGATAAGACTTCTTTCGAATAGACAGCCGTCCACATGGGGTTTTGTATTCAATATTACCTGATTTTTTTGGGGGAAAAAACACACAGCTGTATTTTCTTGCTGCGTCCTCTTGTTGAGCAAAAAATAAAGACAACAAGAGTAGAAAAGAGAGAAAAGAGAACAGAAACGTTTAGCGTATGATCCTAATCATCTCGTGTTTGGTCACTTTTTCAAAAAAGAAATACAAATAAAAAACGTCATCTAAACTAAAACAAACATGAGGGGTATCCTTTATCACGATTACAAAGAGGGAACCTCGAACAGAGGCATAAAACCACACCCGACACAACACAACATAAGGACCATATTCTGCGCAAGAATTACCCTCACTAGGCATCAAAAAAACACAACACAACACTGCAGAAACTTCTCTACCTCTACAACCCTTACTACTAATAAATGCTCCCTTTACAACCGGAACACAACATAAGACAACATTGTTGGTATTTTATCACTTTTTTTTTTGTGATAAATTTGAGTAGTTGCCTTGGTTGTGTTCTGTCCAAAAAGTTCACTCACGGCAAAGGCCTCAGATCTCGGGTCTTTCTTTTCAGTTTTTTTTTGACCAACTTGGTATGCACAATGTTTGTGAATAGCATCTACCACACCCCCCTAACACCATCACTCCAACGCACCATCTGCATCCCCTTTGACGCTCTGTCTCATTGAATGCGCTTCGGTTGCGTTCGCTGCCGGCAGCTTGCTTGGTGGTCCGGACCCATAGGCACGCTTCATGGAGGGGAGGTCGTCTTCTGTTTTGAAGTCCAGCTCGACAGACTTCTTTGTGCGAGCCCCCGAGGGCGCGCGGTAGCTCTGCATGTACCCCGCAGGCTCGTCCACATGGTACGTTGACACCATGTTCACAGCGGAACCTTCCTCGGAAGAGATGCAGTCAAACTCCCGTTCCTTCATCGGTGTGGGGAAGTATGTCTGCAAGGGATTCGCCTCGGTCCCTTTGTAAACGTGCTGTGTGTACGGTGCTGGTGGCGGTGGTGGGGGTGCGGTGTTTTTGTTTTCTGCCTGCTTTTCTGGTTCATCTTCGGGAGCATCCTTACTCTTGGCGTTTTGCTTCTTCTTGCGGAGGACAAAAAAAACAATCAAAAGAATAACAACAATAAGGCAAATCCCTCCAAGAACGATGATGAGAAGGACCCACCACTGTGTGAAGATGTCGCTGTCGTCGGACGTCTCGATGGCCAAGGATGGCATAGGTGTGGCGACGATGGATCCGGTCAGGGGCAAGCTTATCGCATGGAGCACCCCGTTCGACGCTGCTGCGTCTCGTGTGATGAGAGTAGCCTCAGGGGTGGCGAGCTCCATCACGTCGCCGTTGCTCCTGAGGATGATGTACGTCGTGTCGGTTCGCGTCAGGTAGCTTTGCTCCAGAGACCCTGGGGTAAGCGCTGAACGCAACGTTGCGGGCACAATGTACCCATCCACGATGTGCCCTCGCACAATGGACTGTGCAAATGTAGCGTCGCTCAAGGCACGGTCATAAGACCCGTCAGACCACATGTTGATACCAGAGTCAACAGGTGCAAACACCGTTAACCCCGCTGCAGTGACGGCCTTAAGAAGCGTAGTGCACGGAATGCCGCAGCTGTTCACGATGTTCAAAAACTTTGAAGTGTTTGGCGTAGATGCGAGCACCACGTCGAGCAGGTTGGGTGCTGTGGTTGTGGTGTGGGGGAAAGGGTAGGGAAGCTTGATGGGTGTGGAGAAAGGGGAGGGGGTGCTGTGCATACGTAGTGTCTGCCCCCATCCGCTGCGGCGGTCGATCAGCACGTCGCTGATGATGTGGATGACTCCGTTGCGTGCCTGCACGTCCTCCTGGGTGATCGTGCTGTGTGTGTTCAGGACGATCGACGACGTGCCGGAGCCTTGCGTAGAGGAGAGCACGGAGGCGGCTTGGATTGTACTGCCCTGTGGTTTGGAGGTGTTGATACTGAATGACACTCAAATGAAACAAAACCCTGCCTGTGCACAGACACAAAATAGAAAGTTGCCATGGCCCTGGAGGGTGATGGCCTCAGCCTGCGATCAGGCGTCATCAGCATCACTGACGACGCTCATCGCTGTTCGCTGCCCTTCTTTGCTAGCGCTGCCGTAACCTTGGCAGGCTATGATATTTTCGTACGCCCTGTTCTACAGCTCACAGTGCGATAATCGAATGAAGTAAAAACAGCCCCCTCACTTCACTCAAAAAACCTGGAATCTGGATCCGGATACGACCCATAACACAAAGGCACAACCCCATACCTGTAGACTCTGCAGCGGTGAAGCTGCTGGGAGGTTCACGCTCTTTACGACACCGCTTTGCACGATGTGTGACTTCATCATGTTTGCGGCGACGTCGGCGCGTGTTAGGATGTACATCTGCTCGCCTATGGGGAGTTTGGCGAAGGCGGAGTCTGACGGGGCGAAGAGGACGTAGGGACCTTCTGCTTGGAGGGTGTTGGTCAGGACGCCGATGTTGACTGCGGTTCTGACGGAGTCGAGCATGCTGGTGACCGCGATGATGTCGTACAGCGACGACGTTGTGTTTGAGAGCACCGTAGCCGCCAGGTCCGGCGGCAGCAGCACCCCGTCGACAACGTGCATCACACCGTTCGTGGCTGCAATATCCGCATCCGTCACCGCACCCTGCCCATCATTCAACGACACCACCCCACCCTGCCCTACATTAAACGCCACTGCCGTCCCCCCTCCCTGCAGTGCCACAGCTTCTCTGGATACTGTCAACACCGTTCCATCATCCGCGCTGGTCAAACTCCCAGGGGAGGCGTTTGTCAGATCCCTGGCCGACATATAACCACGAATGATATGTGAACGGAGGACCCTCTCCTTTTGGACAGGGTCTGCAAGGATTTTGTCCCAGATGGTTCCAAGCTTGTCAATCGCAGCGTCGCTTGGTGAGAAGAAGGTGAATGGACCGGGAGATTCCTTCATGTAGCGTTGTATGTTTGAAGCAGATGCGACGGCGGAAGCGAATTTACGAAGTGGCTCGCGTGAGGATATGACTGCGATTGGATCGCGCATGTCAAGCACCGTCTGCGGAAGCTTTGCGGCAGGGAAAGCTACGTAGTCTGTCAGATGCATCACACCATTCGAAGCGGGGACGTCAAAGGTCGATATCTTTATCGTCCTCTTGAGGAAGTGGTCTGTCCCGAGGGCCTGCGTGAGGTTGGAGGTACCGGCAGCGTTCACGATCACTTCCGTCCCAGATGCGGACGTCAAGATGGCAGTCAAGAAGATATCTTCACCGAGGACGGTTTTGAGGGGCGATGAGGCAACAAGGTCTTGGGAAAGCACCTTCCCGTCTGATACTGCGTAGTTGATGAGCGTATCGCGTACGGACACATCAGAGAGCAGAAGCCCCCGCATCCCCGACGGCAGGTTCGCAAACCCCACATTCGACGGCAGCAGCACCGTCAAGGGGCCGCCCATCTCAAACATCGCCTCCTTCTCACTGCGTTTCACCAGATCCACAAAATAGCTCAGCTCCGTTGTCACCTGCATCACACTCCACAGCGACGGCTGCGGAAGGATAATCTGCTGAGGGATCAGAATCTTATCGATCACATGCACCACCCCATCTACCGCCTTCACATCTGCAAGGGTAATCGCAGCGCCGTCTCGGTCCACCTGGCCTGGAGCACGCACGATCAACTCCCCAGACGTGGCAATGGTGTACACCAGCACCTCTGTGGTGTACAGCGTATTGAACGTCCCTGCTGCAGCGGAGAGGTCTGCCCGGGTGCGGTAGGAGGCAGTGATGTGGTACTGCAGGAGTTTTGCGAGGGTATCGAGGTCGCTTTTGAGTGCCATAAACTGCCCTGCGGGCATGGCCTCCCAGGCGGCGTTGGTTGGGGCAAAGACGGTGAAGACCTCATCAGAGTTGCTCGCAATCTTATCATTGAGATACGTCTCCATCCCCCCGAGACGCAGCAACTCCGCAAACAACGACACCTCCGCGACTGCCGCAAGGCTCTCCACAATCGTTAACTTCGGCAGCCCCATATCCGCCGGCAGCAACGCCACATCCACTAGGTGAAGCTCCCCATTACTACACGGGTACGACGCGGCCAGTTTCACCTGCTGCCCAACCACCCCTTTCGCTGTGAGGTACGTCTCCGCACCCAACAGCCCTGCAATCAACTCCGTCCCTTGAGAAGTAATCAACGGCGATGCAGGCGGCAAAGCAGCCGCAGACAGCGCATTCCCCATTATGGTGTGGTACGACAGCACCGCCTGCATCGATGCAGGGTTGTCGTTCAAAAACTCCTTGACCCCTTGAGGCACCAAACCCCACGCAGTATCGGTCGCAGCGAAGAACGTCAACGGCCCGCCACCCCCCAGCTGATCGTTCGTCAACCCACTCAACGCAGGGTTGGCAAGGATTTCCCCTAGTCGGGTCAGGCCTGCTATCGTCTTCAGATTGTCAGCAACGGTGCTCATCGCTGACATCGGTGGTACCAAGGTAGGTACCGCTGTAGTGGGAGGAGGAACCGGGGTGATCTGAACCCCTGGGGGATATAACATTTTGTCGATGCTATGCATGATGCGGTTATCTGACGTCATATCCGCAGTAACGATCAGAACGTCCCCATCAGCAACACCAGGACGCAACGTTACAGCGCCTCCAATAATTTGATAATCTAACTGCGTGGCTGCGAGAAGAGTGTCCCATACGTTCATCGTTGGTGCAGAGGGCTGCAGCTGTATATTCGCAGCAGTCCATTCTGTCATTGCGTATGGCACCAAATGGAACTGCAAAATCTTTACTAAAGTGGGAACATCCGCAGTAATTCCTGCCAAAGTACCAGCAGGGAGTGCCGTGAACGCGGCATTCGTGGGAATAAAGAGGGTAGGCTTGTTTCCAACCGCCGCAGCGCTCTGAAGGATATCGTTCAACAACGATGCGGTGTTCACCAAGGATAGGAACGTTGTGTACTCAGGCGCCTTCGCCTGCAGCTCTGCGTAGGCATCTAAACAGTCCAAAGGTTCCACAAAGAGAACCAACAGAAGCACACCCACCACGAGACCTCTCATATTGGAGAGGCGGCAAACAGAAGGGATTCAGAGCGGAGAAAGGCGCAAAGCCGTCCTTGTGTTGAGTAGAAGAGTTGAGAGAAGGAGGAGGAGGAGGAGGAGGAGGAGGGGAAAGAAGGTTGAGCGTGTTGTGGGTACCCCCCCCTCTGGTTTTGGGTTGAAAATGGAGTGCTGAGAGTGGGTTGACAAAAGTGGGGGGGAGATACAGTAGGTTTGTTGTTTTGGAGGTTTTGGGGGCGAAGAGGTGGGGGAGAGATTAGTCAAGGCTGCTAACATATAGGTACCCGTTCACTGCATTGTGTGCGCAGTACACAGAACACACTAAAAGCAAAGAAGCGATCCAGGGCGTCCAATCAACAGCTGCCATGAATAGACACCGTGCTCTTTGCCAAGCCACATGGAACAGCACCACGTAGCTACACGTGCCCAGTCCACGCACAGTTTTCAAGTTTGTGCATTGGAACATGAAGCAGGGCCCAATTGTGCTGACTGCACGCAAGCCAGTGAGATTTACTGTCGTCAAAGCTGGACACGAAGATAGGAAACCATCCTCAATCCTGGTGAGCACTGACAAGCCACTCAGGTTAACTGTGGTCAGTGCTGTGCAATTAGCTAGACACCATGCACCAATTGTGGTGACTGACCGTAAGCTGCTGAGGTCGGCTGTCGTCAAAGCTGGACACGAAGATAAGAAATAATCCTCAATGCTGGTGAGTGCAGACAAGCCGCTCATGTCCACTGCTGTCAGTGCTGTGCAACGAGCTAGACTCCATACACCAATTGTGGTGACTGACCGTAAGCTGCTGAGCTGTAGTCAAAGCAGTGCACTCATACATAAAACTTGCACCAATTGTGGTGACTGCACGCAAGCCAGTGAGATTCACTGTCCTCAAAGCTGAACACGAAGCCAGAAAATAATCCTCAATGCTGGTGAGTACAGACAAGCCGCTCATGTTAACTGCTGTCAGTGCTGTGCAATCAGTTAGACAGCATTCACCAATCCCGGTGACTGACCGTAAGCTGCTGATGTCTACTGTCGTCAAAGCTGGACACGAATATAGGAAATAATCCTCAATCCTGGTGAGTACTGACAAGCCACTCAGGTTAACGGCTGTCAGTGCTGTGCAATTAGCTAGACACCATGCACCAATTGTGGTGACTGACCGTAAGCTGCTGAGGTCTACTGTCGTCAAAGCTGGACACGAAGTTAGGAAATGATTCTCAATCCTGGAGACTGCAGACAAGCCGCTCAGGTTAACTGCGGTCAAAGACGTGCAGTTGAGGAGGAATCTGTTCCCAATCACATCCACAACAGATGCGTTGCTGAAATCAATGGACGTTACTGCACTGTGTTGGAAGAAGTAGTCCGGAATCGCAGTCGCAACTTCTGCCTGCAGCAGCAAGGTGGCCACCTCCGCACCCGTCACCACCTGCAACCTTGCTGCTGTGATGTCTCTCTCACCCAATGCGTGAAGTGCTGCAATGGCTTCGTACTTCTTCGCCTTCGCCTCCGTCAGCACAACTGTGTCTCCAGCACTCAGCTGCGCGATGTCCTCCACTTTCTCCCCTCCAAACTTCATGTGAAAGTCGTCTTCGCACAACCCCGTTGTAGACGCCACCTTCTCCCGCAACTTCTCCGTTGTGTCATCCTCACCCACCTCAATCGCATACTGCCTCTTGCCAAAGGTACGAACCGTCAGTTCCATTTTGTTTTGTTTTGTTTTGTTTTGTGTCTCTCTCTGTTTCTTGGTAGGTGTTGTGCGCGTGGGGTGAGGGAACAGCACATTGGCAAGCAGAAAAATTCTCGCCTGCCATTTTTTCCCGAGAATCATGCACTCACAACAATATGTGGAGTGGAGATGGGTGGGATAACATGAATACGGGAAAGGGAGGGGTTTTTTTTTGGGTTTTTTTTTTCTCTCTACAAAGGAAGCTAATAAAAGGAAGAACAAAAAAAAATATATATAATATGGCAACGTCCGTCTTGCCTTTGGGAGGAATAATAGGGAGCTCTAGGCAGAAGAAGGGTACATTGTATTACATTGGCTCCTTCTCTGATTGCGGTCGTGTTTTGTTTTTTTTTTTTGCCTTCTTTTTTTTTTTTTGTGCACATTTTTTTTTATAGGTTTTCGCCCCTCTCTCCGTACATGAAAGCCAAAGGGGAGATGCGGAGGGGTGAATAGAGGAGAAGTAAAATGAAAGAAGAAAAAGTTGCGTCTGTAAGGACAGCCTTGACTGATACTTTCTGTATTAGCACACGATTGCCTCCCTGAAGGCTACGTAGCTACCTGAGTACAAAAAAAAAAAAAAAAAAAAAGTTGAAAGATACTGAGTACAGTGGTTAAAGAAAGTTTTACGCCTTAACTAATGGCGGAATTGAAAGCGATGGCGGAAATTACTTGAGACGGAACTTTTCTTAGGCGGAACTTTCTTTAACCACTGTATGCCTTTTTCACGTGCAGAGCACATCTATTTCGGAGGAAGGAAGTGTCTCGTTCATACACAATACCAAAAAGAAAGTCAAGTTGATAGTGCAAAAAACGCCTCTGTGACGCAGGGCACTGACAAACTCCGCCTTTTGGTTTATCGAAACCCCCCCGGTGTGTTGCAGTTGGGAGTTGCCAAAAGAAACAGCACATCACCTCACACAATTCCTTTACGCACTCCCTCTCAAGTGGCATATGCTGTGCAAGAACTGCCCTCACTAGGCATCAATCACCTCACACAACACCGCTGGGTACAGGAAACCCTTGTTTCGTTTTTAAAAAAAATGGTATTTTTTTATGTCACCCCCCCCAACCCCCATGCCCATCTATGTAGCTACGTTGAACGACCGATCACCGCAAGAAAACTGAAACATTGTCAACAAAAAAAAAAAACAAAAAACAAAACTAAAAAAAAAAAAAATTGAAACCAAAAAAGTGAGGTTTGTGAATGTCGTTTACAAAAAAAAAAAAAAAAAACGCCTCTGCCAGGGTTCTATACAGCATTCCGCCCACGAGGGGCTGGCTCGGTCAGAATTGGTTTGACTCGGTCAGCCCAAAAAAAAATTTTCCCCCCTCCACAGGGAATTATATAGGTTTTGGGGTTTTTCGCTGAAACTCGGTCGAGCCCGGGTCCCCAACCCAGCTCAAGTTGGGGGCCTCCGGCGGAATGTGAGAATTCCTCGGTTATCCAACTGCGGAGTTCGGCACTTCATTGAAGCAATTCGTGCACCGGGCACAAGTGGTACACGAATTGTCTGTAGCCTCAGTACATGTATAACAAAGAAAGGGCGGTCACGGCACCCAAAGCGAAGCCACGGTACGCAACATTTTTAAAAAAAAGTTGACACAAAACGGCACTGTCGCTGGTAATTGTGGTCAGCTTCCGTAATTTTACTCCCCTGTTTTTCTAAAACGAAAGTTTCTGGCGAAGCCACGGTACGCAACATTTCTAAAAATTGCGCTTAAAATTGCACATTTTTACTGCAAAAGTATATCATGGGAAGGGTGGGTTGCAATCTTGCGCCGCAGGCGCACGGTACGCTACTTTTATTATTTCGCCATGCTGCATGCTTCCTTTTCCTTCGGCGTTTGACCAATTGAGTCGCGTTTTGGCTGTGACGGGTCACTTTGTTCATGAGGCCATTTCTGGTCACTCTCAGAGGCTCGTGTGAGGTACCAAAATTTCCACCCCAAGATTTGGAAAAAAAATCTGAGATTTATAAAAAAAAAAAAAAAAAAAACGGCTGACCGAGTCAACGTCTGACTCGGTCAGACCGACCGAGTGACCGGACCTGTATAGAACCCTGCTCTGGGACTGCAGCGTGTGAGAGAAGAATACACCTAGAAACACCTAGCAACCGACTTTGCTTACCTCGGGGACATCGACAGGTTCCCGCCCACCATGCTGAACGGTTCAGGGGATCTGTGTGTTGTGCGTTTTTTGTTTTGTGCCTCCAAAAGTTTACAAAAAAAAAAAGAGATTCTTGCCACATACCCCAATCGCCGTGTCAACGGAACAAACGGCTTCTTCGTGGTACGCGCAGCGGGGGAAGGCGACGGAGACTGCGACGAACGTCGCGCCATAGACGCACGCTGCTCTTCCTTTTGACGGTGGCTCTGTAGGAAAAAAAGGTGATTTTTCCCCCCCCTCCACCATGGCATACAGAAGACCTTAACTTAGAGGGATTTTCCCCAAAACCCTGACATACCTCTGCTGTCCGTTTCTTCTCAAGCGTTTCGTGTTCAGATTTGTTTGTGAAGTAGTCTTGGAGCAGTTGCCACTCTCTCCGCTCAGCTCGTTTGCGCATGATCTCACGCTCTTTGACGAGGCGCGAGCCTTTCTCGACCTCTCTGTTGCGGATGCGTGCAACTTGCTGTTCGAGGCGACGTTGTTCAGCCTCTTCACGCCGTTTGTTCTCCTCAAGCTTCTTGCGTTCCGCCTCACGCTGCAGACGCACCTTCTCGCTCGCTGCCTGCTTACTACGATGCTCCTGCAGGCGTTCATGCTTCTCAAACTCAGAGTCCGCAAGCTTCATCTCCTCCCACGTCTGCCTCGTGTAGTTCTCAAGCGTCGCCTTGCGTCGATGGGCCTCCATCCTCGCCCACTCCCTCTTATCGCGTGTCTCCTTCTCAGCAGGGGTCAGCAACTTCCCACCCCCAAGACGTCCGGTGCAGTTTAGTGCCTGAAAAGAAAGGTTGATGAGAAGTCTTAAAAGGTTGTGGTGAAAAAGAGGGGAGGGGGGGGAATGTGTGGCATACCGACTGAAACTCTTCCTCGCGCACCATTTGCTTCATTTCGCGCTGCAATATTTTTTCTTTGCGGAGGCGTAGATCCTGTTGTTGTGTATTTTGATATTTCCTGCAGTGTTCCCTGCATACCTCTAAGCGACGTCTTTCTGCTGCGTCTGCCTTGCGTTTTTCTTTGTCAGACTGTTCCTGGATTTTTGCCATTTTATTGTCCTTTGCGGCCCGCACATTCTCTGCACGTTGTTGCCGCTCTTTGAGCTTTGCTTGATGGGCGATGCGTGTAGCTTCTTCTGCTGCTTTCATCATTTTTGACTGCTGCTCACGCTTCAAGGTTGCGAGCTGCTGCTCCACGATGCCCATCATCGACCTGCGGAGGCGGTCTTCATCCTCAACGATCGTGAGGCCGTGTTCGAACCACTCCTCTTCCACCTCTGCACACTCCAAGAAGCGTGCCTCCTCCGCCTCGCGCTCCAGGGCAAGCATGCGGTCGTGGTGCAGCTCTGCTGTTTTGTCCATCAAGTCCTCGTACAGTACACGCTGCTGTGCAGCAGCCTCCGCCTCAATGTCCGCGCGCTGCCTCGTCTCGTCAGCCTCCTTGTTGATGATGGTGCGCACAATGTCACGCAGCGCGTCTACAAGCTTTTTGTTCTTCGCCAGGACCTGCTGTCTTGCGCGTTGTGCGTCCCCGACAGCGCTGTGTGGAGAGGTGTATAAAAGATCAATATAGGACCTAAGCTTCTCCTGCCTAGAGCTGAATAGTGCTTAGTGTAGAGATATAAAAAAAGGTGTGAGCATATAGTGCAAACGCAGACTGCCTCTAAAAATTGCCGTTCAATTTGATGACATTTTTGCACAAAAAAAAATTGCCTCTTTTTCCATACCGTGCGTATGCCTGCACTATCGCTGCGTGGACAACAAGCTTATCTCGTTTGAGCTGTTCCAGGTCCACATAGGCGTCACTTTTGAGGAACGCCCGCGTCTTGCCTGTCTGTGCACGGAGAGGGTCGATGCCTGAGATCTTTATGATTTCTGCTGTCGTGGCGAGGGGGTCCGCTGCAGGGTCTACTGTGTCGAGAAGGATGCCATAGCGCATGACAAAGTCTTCGAAACGGATGCGTACGGGGAAGCCTGCTTTGCGTATTTTGACAGTCCCAAGCACGCCTGCAGAGGCAAGCTGGTGCATGGTGGACACACCGCAAAACATCTTTGGTTTCTTCGCAGGATGCGGCTTCACACATCGGATCCAATGAGGGTTGGTGCTGTTGATCAGATCCATCAACGCCTTTAGCTGGGTTTTAAAGAACCCCCCTACAGTCAGCTTCGGCCCCGACTTCTCAACAGGCGCTGCTAACAGCCCTGCGACAAAAGGTTTCGTCGAGGCGCGCATCGCGAGCTTCACTGCGTCCTTCAATGTGTCGCGGTTTTTCTCCAAGAAGTTCTCGACTTCATATGTGACCGACCCCGCATAGTGGTGCACAACGAAGCTGCTCTTCGACAACGTTTTCTTCAAAAAGAATTCGCTAGAAGAGTGCGCATCAGTAATTTTGTCCAGAAAGCCGAGGTCCGACCCTTTCCCAAGAGAGCATTCCTCGTCAAGCAGAGCGGAGATCCCCCCTTTCCCGACCATCATCTGTAGACAGGGGGAGTTGTCCGGGAAGGTAACCTCATCGACATTGATGCCTTCAGCACGGCATTCCACCATGTCTCTGGTAAAGATGAACTGATTGTAGTGCCCCTGCAGCGTCTCATTCGCAAGGTTAATGCAGAACTGCTCAAACGAATTCACCTCAAAATCCTCAAACCCAAAAATGTCCAGCAACCCAATCCAATTTCCATCGGAACTCTCTGTGTCCAACATAGCATTGCATTTTTCAACCAACCAGCCAAACTCTGAGTCGTACAGAGCTTTTACCATGGCGTCTCTGCTGTCCCTCGCTTTGACCGGCGGAAGCAACTTCACAATTTTTTGCCCCTGAATCTCCAGCTCGGATGACACCAACTCTCGGGTTATAACATCGGTGTCGACTTCAAGAAGTTCTGTCCCTTTCTCTGCGAAGTGGAAGCTTGCGGGGCTGATGATCGATCCTTCGCCTTCTTCTTCGAAGTCTACGTTAAGAAAGTTCAGCAACGCAGCAACGACAGACCACATGCCTGCCACCTCCCCCTGATCCATCCCTATAGTCGCCATAGCCTCCACGACCTCTGTGTACTCTTCGGATGTTGTGTACTCCTTGTTGTCCCATTGGTTGCCGCTGCTCACAGAACGGTACTCCTTTTTGTCGAGCAGTTCATATGTCGCAGCATCGCTGCCATTGAGAAGCAGGTAAAATGAGTGGTAAACACGCTCCCCCTGTGAGGCGGTGACAATGCGGCTCTTCTCGAGAAGGTATTTCGTAATGTGTGCGCCAAGAAGCGCGCCGTCGGCAGAGAATTTCACTTTCATAAATTTTCCGAAGCGTGATGAGTTGTCGTTCCGCACGGTCCTTGCATTTCCAAAGGACTCCAACGGGGCGGAGGAGCTGTTGATCTTTACCCCAATCTGCTGCCCCGCAGACTTCGCGGAGGAGCCGTGGGTTTTGCAGGAGAGCGCTGTGAGATATGTCATCACAATCTTCGAGGCCTCTGTCTTCCCTGCCCCGGACTCCCCTGAGACTAGAATGCATTGGTTGAAATTATCGTTCATCATCTCCCAATAGGTGTTGTGCGCTACCGCCCAGGAGTGAGGAAGATTGTTCTCTATACGGTCACCTTCTTCTAGGTACTTTGGAATGTTGTCAGGTGTGTAGTGTGGGATCTTAAAGTTGAAGGGGTTGAGGGCTACTACGATTGCTCCGATGTTTGTGTAGATAATGTCATTAAAATAACGTCGCTTAAGCACATTAAGAATGGTAGAATCATGCAAAAGAGTGAGTCGCAGCAAATCATCGACATCCTCATCCAAGAGGTCCTCACGCATGATAAAGATCTGCTCCGACGACAGCTTCTCTGCAGTAGAATGCGGGGCGTCGTTCTGCCTGCACTTCCCGATCCCCTTCTTCTCATCCCATGCCTCCACGGTCCCTACAATCCATGAATGCTCTGGGGATTCGAAATAGCACAGCTCCCCTACAGTGATAGACATTTTGTCTTTATGAGGGGGGAGGGGGAGGATGACCCCAACACTCTGTGAGGGGGGAGTAAAGGAGAGAGAAAAAATGATAAGATATTTGGTGTGAATGAACGAGGGGGGGCAAAAAAGTGCAAGAAGGGAAGTGCGAATCACCCTCACACAATATGTGGAGAATGTATTTGAGAGGGAGGCAGGGGGGTATCGTTTTATTTTTTTGTGGAAAAAACAAACAAACAAAATAAAGGAGAGGAGCTCTATGAGTTGCCTCTGCGCTCGCCAGATGTCGAAATGCATTTTTTTTTTCGCTCTGGGAAGGGGGTAGGGTGGGGTAGGGAACGCGCACGACGGTGAAGTACATGACTTGGTTTGTTTTTGGTTTGGTAGTTTTACTTTTGTGGTATAATGATGGATCCACAAAGGAAAACTAAACAAGTCAAAGTCATTTACTTTATGTCATGCGGGGGGGAAAGCAAAAAGTTGGTGAATCGCAATCACCTCAAAAAGAAAAAGAAGTCAGTAATGAACCTCAGCCTCTTTTACGCGCACCCTAAATAATGAAAGAAAAACCGCTAAAAAGATTCCACATATTTTTTTCTCGAAAAAATAATTTACATGGGGACTCCAAAAGAAGAAACACCTCACTGCATTGCAAAACATCATGAAGAGCGGAAACTCTCAAAAACACCTGTCCTTTATCAACCCTTTAAAGTCACTAGTGAAGTAGCTTAGCTACGTCTAGGGAGATCTAGGGATCTATCAGAATCTCGAAATAGCTTTAAACAGAGGCTATTAATTTTTGCCACTTACTCAAGTAAGGTTGGAAGGGGAATTGAGAACACAAACACAAACACCAATCAGAATTTCCACATTTTGGTTTTTGCGTTTCCCCGATCTCACCTCCCCGGGATTCTTCCTACTCTCTCTCTCTCTCTCTCGCGCTCTCTCCACCTCAATACTGACACGGCGCCGCCGACACATCTTTCGCTCGGGAGAGGGGGGACACGGTGTAGGAGAGTGTACCGTTGACTAAGCTTCCTGTTATCGTGGTGTTCAGCGCGCCGTGTACCTTGAAGTCGACGTCCCAGGAGCACGGCCAGGCGGGGAGGAGGCGCAGGCCGTGGGCTGCGGTGTCGTCCTGCTGGAGGAGGGCATAGCTGATGCCGTTGTTGAGGTTTGCGAGGTGGTCTGCCGATGGCTGGTAATCCTGGTAGTGCTGCATGAACCCAGGAAACCTATACCCCACCGCATCGGTTACATTCGCACGGTTGAAGGCTAGCTTTTTAAACTCATCCGCCATCCCCAACAACGCTGCGTCCATGATACATTGATCCCACCCTTGGTCCGCCTGGAACCACCGAATATCATACGCAATCGTGGCCGGCAGGAGGTCCACCCCTTTGCGGGCTGCGGTAAACCTTCTGTACGGGTGCACTGCGTAGAGCTCTGTGTTTTCGACGTTCATTCCGTTCGTCGGGAGGATCTGGGCTGGGAGCAGCGAGGCATAGTAGGAGCCTGGTCGGACTGCGATGGGCATTTCTGGGAGGATCGCTTGGTAGGCCGTCCAAATGTCGCGTTGGGAGGAGCTCCCGTAGCCGCTGGTGAGAAGCTTTTCAACAACGGCAATGAGACCCGCAACAGTTGGCATGTCATTCGTGACGCAGGTTGTCGCATTGACAGGGTACCCAGGACACTGCCACGTCTCCAGTGCTTGAGAAGGGAACAAAATGATTCTCCCATCAGCATCCAGCTCTTTCCGCCAGTTCATAAAAAATTGAATCACCTCGACAGCAATTTCGACATATTTTGGGTTACCCGTTGCAACGTAAAAATCGAGGGTGAACAGAGAAAGGTCGAGCGACCCCTGCATGTTATAGGAGTTCCAGATGTCCGCATTCCACCAGTAGGGTGGGTCGGTTTTGCCGGCGCGGCCGCAGCCGTAGCTTTTGGAGTGTTGCGTGCCGAAGAGGGCGTCGGAGTATTCCACCCAAAATGCGCCGGTGAAGTTGTAGTAATGCGCGGTGCGTGCCTTAGCCATAGGCAGCGTGCGATAGTAGGACTCAAGGAAGTTCTCGACCTGTTCATAATCCCCAGAGGTGAACATATTGTAGTACGACAGCCGCGCATTTTGCCACCAATTCCGTCCCCCCCACTCCCGGAAGTCCACCTTCGGCGGTTTGTTTGCAGTGAAAATTAGACCATTAAACTTAATGGGAAAAGGCGCGCGGGCCTGGATGGTCTGCATATAACGTTGTATGAAGTACTTTGAGCTGACCAGGGTGTCCTCAAGCTCGATATGCGACAGCTCCCACAACGTCTTGTAGAAGTTGTCGTGCGCGGTCTTCGACGGACGCAGATTTATCGATGCCTTCAGCTGCGCGACGTATTCCTCCTGGGTTGCGGTCTGCGCGGTGAGGAAGGTCACAACCACTTGGCTGTCTCCTTCGGACACTGCTGCACCGGAGGTTCTATTGTACAGCTTGTTCGGTACTGATTCGTGCGCCGCTTTCCCCAAATTCTGCTCGGCAATCATATCCGCGAAGTAGTCTTGCCCCGCATAGTTCTGTTCATTCCTATGATAGAAGAGGTGTGTAAAAGTGTCCCCATTTCCACTGATCAACACATCCGGGCTGATGCTGTAGTTATCTCTGCACTCGAATACCCCAGCGTACTGCGTTTCCTCTGTTCGTACTAACACTACCTTGCTGGACACCTTAAACACAGTTTTATCCACAGAAGAATGCGAAACAACAGCAGCATTGCCATCCGCATCCATCCACACCTCAACCCGAAGCGCTCCAATCGATATCTTCACGGTCCCTGTCCCGAGATCCATTTCTTGGGAGAATGGAAGCGGGGAGGGGCGCGGGGTGTACGTCAGGTCCACACGACCTATTTTGATCAGCTGCGCACCCTCATTCCAGGCGTGTTGTGAGGACAGCATCAATGTGACGGTGTCCTTGCCGTTGGTCCACACATTGGCGCCACCTACCTGGTTGCCTATAGGCATTGTGTTAACGTAAGATATATTAGTATCAGGATGAAGATCATCCCATCGCACATTGTAACGTCTCACGCAAGCAACAGGGTCGGTATCCCATGTGGTGCACACTGCTGACACAGCAGGAATGCTCAGAAGAACAAAAAGAAAAGCCATTTTTTAAAATTGGTAAAAGAAGTCCTAAGGGGTGAAAGAGATAGAAATGGTGGGGGGGGGAGAGAGAGAGAGAGAGAGAGAGAGAGAGAGGGGGTATTGGAAAATGGGAGGGGGTGGGCTTTGTTTTGTATTTTGTGAGAGAGAAAGAAAAAAAAAATTGTGCTGCGCAGTTTTATTTGTTTCATGAGTAAATTAAACATCAAGAGGATTGCAACACAATTAGAGTTAGCCTGTAGGATGGAAGAAAAAGAAAGAGGAAAAAAAAATCGAAAATAAGTACCGAAAAAGTATCTCTCATTGCGCAAACGGCCATTAAAACAAAAAAGAATTAGTTTTGCTGATGAACTGCGCGCTCTCCTGCTCTCTGAGTCACATTATTGACAATGACAAAAAGACGTGACCACCTGACTACCACACAAGAGAGATCGTTATGTTCATCAGCAGCTAACTAAAATAAACACCTTGGAGAAAGAAAATGCGTCTGTCTCAAGAACAATGAAGGGGAACAGAGGAGAAAGGTTTTTTTGGAGTGCAAAAAAGCACCTTTTACCATCTCTTAAACCCGAAAAATCATCTCTCAGTTACTCAGTTACAGCCTGCTGTGAACGAAAGAGACAACCGGGGGAACGAAACCAAAAAAAAAGTGAAAACCCGCATCTCCTACTTTTCATTTTTTTGTTGTGTTCCCCCACCCCTGCAAACAATAATAAAAAACAATAAAGACAACATAAGGGGGAGGTTGTGGTGAAAACGCACCTCGACCGGTGAAGTGTGAACCCTCCCCATAACAAGAAAAGAAAAAAGAGAGTTAGCCGAATTGAACACATCCTTTTCCCATAAAGAATGGTCCAGGAAAAGCAAGAAAACAGCAAAGAAACGTTGTGTGAAATATCTGTAAGCCCTTTGAAACCTTGAAACCCGGTTGTATCTTTAACCTCACTATCCCTAGGTCACCTACATCTCTGCACGGTTGTGAGGCAGGTCCATGTCGGTCGTGTACGGTGGGATGATCGAATACGCGTTGAGCGTTGTGTGCGATGTGAAGTAGTGAGTCCTGATGTGGTTCATCTCCGTCGTGACACCGATCCTAGGGTGCTGGTGGATGTCGCGGGTGTATGCGTACACGTTGGGGTATTCCCTGATCATCTTCTTCGAACACTTGAAGTACACCACGTAGACGGGGTCGAATCTCACCAAGGTCACGTAGGCACGCAGGTCCGACGCTGTGAGCGTGTTGCCCAGGAGAAAGCGCGATTTGCTGAGCCTCTCCTCCAACCAGTCGAGGGTGTCGAAAAGCTCGTTGACCGCAGTGTCGAAGGCAGCCTGGGACTGTGCAAAGCCTGCACGGTAGACGCCGTTGTTGAGGCTGTTGTAGATACGGTCGTCCACCTTCTTCGCCTCCCCGTCGTTGTCCTCCGGGAACAGCACAACGTCGTTTGCGGGGTCCTCCTCGAACTCAGCAAACCCTTCCCCCAGCATGCGGATGATGTCGGTGCTCTCGTTGTTGACAATGGTGTTGGTCTCCTTGTCGAAGAGGATTGGCACTGTGTACTTTCCTGTGTACCCTACGTGCTCGTAGACGTCGCGAATGGAACGTTTGTTGAGAACGTGGTCCACGGTTGCGTTCTTGAAGTCTGCAGGGAAGGACCCATGCCCTGCGGTGGAGGTGAAGTTTTCGCCGCCAGGGTTGGCAAAGACCCAGCCGTTGTGGGTGTCCTCGCTGTCGTCGGGGCGGGTCTTCTGCCAGGTAGGGTGCACGATGCTGACAGAAATGGCGTTGGTGAGCCCACGCAGGCTGCGCACGGCAAGGCAACGCGACGCCCACGGGCAGGCGTAGCTCGCGTAGAGGTGGTAGCGCCCTGACGCAGGCGGGTGCTCGCCACCAGGCTTCACCCAGTTGCGGAAGGTCGAGTCGGCACGCTTAAAGGCACCTCCGCTGCTGAGCTCGTCAAGCGCAGTGCGTGCAACCTGCTTGGCCATTTTGTAGTGTTGTTTTTTGTGTGGAATACGAGAAGCTGAGATGTGGTTTTGTAAGATGGAAAAGAGGGAGTGGAGGGGTGCACCTCGAATGCCAAGATCCGGACATACCCTTGGCAAAGCGAAAGGTAGATATTTGCCGTGACAGAGGAGGACCGAGACCATTGTAAGAGAAAGGAAGCGCTGGAAAGAATGAATCTCAGCCTATTTTTGATATCGGATATCGGATAGGGTGTACAGTGCGTGTGTGCATTTAGTGTGCCAGACCAATAAATTGGCTTGTCTTCCCATCATTGGATGAGTAAAGCTACGATAAGAGTAGTGGTATTTCATTGTTGAAGAACCTCAGCCTTCCACCCAGAGTTTGTAGCTTTGTTGAAAGATTTGAAAGGTGAAGGGGGGGGGGAGCAGTGCTTTGAGGGAGCGAGGGGAATGTGGATGAGAAGAAAGAAAAAAATAAATATCATCCCGACAAAGAAGAGAAAAGATAAGAGAGTTGTGCGTGTGTGTGCCTCTCAGTGCTCACAGTATCTTTTTTAAATTTTTACAAAAAAAAAAAAATTTGCCCGAAAAAAGATAAATAGGCAGGAAAGGGGTTTGTTTTGCTCAAAAGTTCAAAATCCATCTTGTAGTTTTGGTTTGGCACTGTGGCCATCAAAAAGAATAAAACGTTGAACAAAACAAAAAAAAAACAGAAAAAAGAGCAGCTTTCGACCGACGATAAAATTTCCCACAAGAGACTTCCTTAATCGGTTTGCTTCACTAGGTGCGAGTGCGCGCCACCTGCGAGGGCGTAAAAAGGTAGATAACAAAGTGCGCAACAGGGGGGGGAAGGATGTCACGTTAGTATCAGTAAAGAGGGAAAGCACCTCCCACAAAATAATGCAAACATTATTTTTCTCGCTGCAAATGAATCCAGGAACAAAAAAGAAGTTGAAAAGTGCAAACACCTCACCGTTCATAGGCGGACACTGCTGCTTTATGAAGACACAAAGACACTGCATTTTCTTTTATTTTCATTTTCTGGGTTCGAGAAGAACAATGGTGACCCAGTTTTGTTTTTTTTTTTTCGTTTCGAAAGGGAGGAACAGCTGCCACCAGGAGAACGTTGGGAACGAGGCAGTTTTGTGTGATGTCACTACTGTACTGTCCACGCCCGTTCGTACTTGCAGGGTGTGCTGTGCCGCCCGAGGAAAACAGCGAATTAAAAGACACAAAAAAAATCATAAAGAAAGCTCCCAAAGGTCAGCTCCTTCCCACCAGACCACGTCGCTCAGCTTTGGTAGAACAACATTTGCCTGCACTTCCGACCCTAACAGATCGCAAGCACAAGCAAAACATCACTCTACATTCAAAACGGGTCTATGTGGGTTCAAGCATGCTTTTGGGAGAATCACACGGGTTGCACGACCACAGGAAACAGCGAATATTTTTTTTTCCACCAAACACCATTCCATAATTTCCAACATCTGTTTTTAGTTTTTCTTCGGGAACATGAATGGGATCCACTCCTCAAAGGACTCCTTGACGGTGCTGGTGTCCTGCATCGATGCATCCCACAGATTAACACCGAGGACACGCATACCAAGGGTTGTGGTCACCCAGCTCTGCGTCCACCCGGTCTCAATGGACCAGGCACCCCACCCGAGGTCAGCGTCCGACGCCCACACCTCCCATTTGCTGAAGTCAAATGCACGCATGTAGCCACCGTTCAGCTCGGGGTGAGCGGTGCTGCGTGACTGGATGCGGACCATGAAATCAGCGATTTTATCGGCAGCTGCCTGGTACTGCGGGAGAATCGCAGCCGCCTCGTGCAGGCCAAGCAACGCAAAGTTCTGTGTGTACAGCATATCCGCAACCGGGTCTGTGTTCACCTGGTTCAACGGAGCCTCAAAGGTTCCATAGTTGGAGTTGTCCGGCACCCTCGCAGCACCACCCCATCCAGCAGCGCTGACCTCTTCCATAAAGGCACCGCACTTCTGTTGTCTGGTCATCAAACCATCGACGATGGTTTGCAGCCACCCCCTCGTCTCTTCGGTATCAGTGACGCGGACCAGCCAAGCAAGAGGCAGAATCATACGGGCCCTCTGCATTGTAATGCCGTTCGAGGTGGGGATCCACTTCTTTGGGTAGTTTGTCATCATGATTTTGATGGCAGCGTAGGCCCGGTCGTAGAGGGGCTGGTAGCCAGACACTTTGTAGCCCCATAGGAAAACTGCCCAGAGGTATGACTGGTAGTGTGGGGAATAGGTCGGGGCAGGTGAGGAGTCGTACATGGACTCCCACCCAGCTGCAGCCATCTTGTCGAAGTGTCCGGCGTTCGGTCCGAATCCGTTGACTCCGGTCCAACGGAGGTTTGCAAGAATTCCGAGAGCAATGGTTGAATCCCAGGATCTATCCTGCAAGACCCCTGCAGTGAGCATGCCAGCAAGAAGTCCACGTGCACTGTCGTCCTTGTAGAATTCGTTGTACGAAACGTCGTTGGAGGACCACGACAGCATCCCAAAGTAGTCGCCCTTTTTGTTTGTCCCAACCCCAGGCACCCAGGCCTGGGAGTACCCACCGTGGACCCAGGCGTAGTCGAGAATGTTCTTGCTGAGTTTCGCTGCGTTGCTGGTCTTGGTTTTCTGCACAGCATTGAGGATGGCGAAGGACATTGCGGTCTCCGTCATGCAATCATCGCGGAGCGCGAACGACGTTGGCTGGTTTCCATCCAAATCGATTGAGCTTTGGAAGCCCTCGAAGACTCCCATACGCCCTGTCGCGGACCCATTAAAAGGGGGGAAGTGGACGTTCGACTTTCCTTCATTCGCTAACGCAAAGTAGGTACGCTCTGCATCCGGAATCATCCCGGCGGTTACCCACCAATTCACTCCGAGGGTCACAGCGTCGGTTTCTGCCAAAGCAGGGAGAGTTTCCGTTGCGTTAAATGCAGGGAAAACATCGGGGGACCACCGCATTGACGAAGGGGCAGTACCATTTGGGATGATGTTTGCGTACGACAGAATCACATCAAGCACTTCACTCCACGCCGCATTCGGTGCGTACCTCTGCGTACGGAACTTCGAAATCTGCGTAGCCCCGAACATCACCCCCTTGGCCTCAAACAGAAACGGCACCACCCCTGTCGTCGGCAGTCCATCCACCGCGGTGTCATACCCTGCAACCTTCGCAAAAAACAGATACACCTTATCCACAGGAACAACTCCGGTCATATCAGTGAAAGGCACAGCATGGGGGTTCAGCAAACGATCCTTCTGCAGTGTCGCGAAGAGCCCTGTGGAGGCGACGACGGCCCGCTGCAGGACAGAGGTGCTCTGGTTTGCCGTTGGGTATTCGATGTACGCCTTGAGTCCTTTGCTTGCGATAGTGCTGAGGGTGGCAGCAGAGACGTCGGTCGTCTTTGTAGGGTACCCTGAAGCAAGCGAAAGAACGCTGTCTCCTGCAGCAGCGGCAGCGACAACAGCGTCGAGGCTGGTGTTGACGCAGGTGTACGTTGCGGAAGGGTTGATCGCACGCATCAAGTCGACCAGGTCGTTGGGTTCTGTACACAGCATGTGAACATCGCTGAGAACAGCAAGAAGCGGTAGTAGCAGTTGCATTTTTTGTGACCAAAATATATGATCACCTTTTCTTGGAGGAGTGGAGTGGAGTGGAGGAGGAGGTGAGGAGGAGCAAAGAAAAAAAAAGGTAGACCAGGAGACAGTTTGCTGGTGCCGTATTGTCGTGCGTGGTAATGTAGTTTTGACTGATGAAGCAACAGAAAAGCGGAATATTAGATTCATATACTTTCATCGGAATATTCAAAAGTATGGGGGCGTGGGCAATGCGACAGGAATGTTTATGATAAAAACGTCCAAACAACAAATGGTGTTCTTTTTTGATGATATAATGTAGTCCCAAAAATAGGGAAGAAAATAGGGAAGAATTAATCAAAAGGGAGGGGACGAAAGCTCGAGAGATACATCGCGACAAGATAGGCGCGTACATCAATTCAAGTTCTCGGCAACGGGGAAGGAAAAAGGAAGAAAAAGAAGAGAAAGTGGAGACCGCACTGATGTGGCTAACACAAGAGGGCAACTACACTACTCTAACAATATATTTTTCAAAAAAAAAAAAAATTGGTGCGGGGGAGGGGTTTGTAGGTTTGTAAGATGAAGTAGAAGAGCTTGGCGTTCTTCGACACCTTGTTGGAAGCGAAGAAGAAAAAAGAATCAAAAAAAAAGAGAGTTAGCTTCAGAAACCTTCAGTTCACAGAACTGAAAGCATTTGAGAGGGTCAACACAATGCACCCTTTCTCCCAAAGAGAGGAAAGAACAGATCACTCTCCATGGCACGTCAGCGATCCAATAGCTGGTACGATACCCACATCATACGCACTACCAGCCGACAGCATAGGTGGGTTCATATAGGTCGGTTCATGCACCTGACCCCCTGCCTCTGACCACGTTTTCTTGTTGTTCTACGTGGAAAGGATTTCCACCATTCGCAGTGCGGGGCCCAACGTAAACTAATCTGAGATACACACGCCTCACAAAGACCGCAACCCGAAGGACTTGATACTTAATGAGGACATGAGCACAACAGATTTCGAGCTTTGTTTGGGGTGGCTCCCTGGCCTGACTCTTTTGCCTGCGCAACCTCAAACGAGAACCACGGAGTAGAGAAACTGTTGCTTTTTGTTTGTTTTTTTTTTTTTTGAAAAATGAAAAGCAATGATTTGATATTTTTTTTTTACTTTGAGAAAAACGAAGGTGTGTACCTCCCCCTCTCTAAAAGACAAATACCGTCTTTTGAAAAAATATGGACCAGAAATAACATGGACCAGAATAATGATGGACCAGAACAATTATGGACCTTTTGGGATTTTTTTTTATTATGGACCTATTTTTCTGGTCCGACATATGTGTGGGGGTTTTTTTGTACTTGTCCAGAATTTTGACAGGGAGTCGCGCGCGCGAAGCGCGTGCGACGACCGCTTGTGTGGGGAGAAAGCTCGGAATGGGTTTTTTTTTTTTTGAACTTGTCCGGAAAGCTCGGAATGGGTCTACCGGGCCACATATGAGCCGAGATGCCCCGCCAACGTGCGGTACCGAAAGCTCGGAATGGGTCTGAAAATGGACAAGTTCAAAAAAAAAAAGCCTAACACAGATGGACCAGAAATAACATGGACCAGAACAATGATGGACCAGAACAATTATGGACTTTTTGGGATTTTTTTTTTTTATGGACCTATTTTTCTGGTCCATAATTTTTCAAAGACGGTAGTTGAAAGCAAAAGCTGATCCCAAGTCTCAGAGCGCTCTGGTCACTATGAATAAAAAGGAACAGTGGTGGGGCAGCAGAATGAAGACATCGGTGAACACCGGGGAGGGGGGAAACGAACCATATGCAAAAAGGGAGGTATGTACCTGAGCTAAAAGAAATAGCAAAAATTCCAGGCAAACGTGCCAACTGAAGTAGCCTGGTTGCACTATATGATGATAGGCGAAAAACAAAAAGGGCAAAACCCCCTCATTGCTTGACATCCTTCCCTTGAAAGAGCTTTTGGGACGGATGACTCAACGTCAGGGGGAGTGGTGGTACTTGTCGTGGCTGTATTGTGATAATTGCCCATAGTACGTAATACACATCACAATACAGCTGATGATGGGCAATTATCACAAGGAGCCACCACTAGGTGCTTGACCTTTTTCTCAGAGTGTTCATGCCTGAGGCGATCACAGATCAGTCGGAATTCTACTCTTAGCATGTTCCGCAGGTCATAAAGGAATGCGAAAGACATTGCTCTCGTGGTACGGTCAACCGATATGCCCTATGGGTGTCAGGGTGGGTCAAAGAGACGGGCACAGAAATAAAAAAAAAAGTGGACTCTTGTGACCTATTTTTCAACAAAGAAAAAGTGGGGATCTATGCAAAATACAAAGGACATCCCAAATAAAATAAAAATCGAAAACGAAAAAAAAAACCTGACTTTTACGGTCGCCACCTGATCTTGATATCTCGACTAGGAAAGGGGGAAGATTATTTTCGTTGAACGCAGCCAAAACAGTGTGTGCAATCTGAATTGGCGCAAAGTGATTTTAAAGGGAGGGAGAAAATTGTCGGTATCAGGCGATAAAACGTCGGCTATATTATTCGGGTTTCTAATAAAGAAACAAAGGGGAAATACAGTAAAAATGTCAAATTAAAATGAAGTAACAAAAGTGGAACATGAAAACACATGTTTTCTGTGTCAAGGGAGGTGTTTGCTCGTTGATATATCAGATACGTCCACAAGCGAATAGGGAACGGGGAGGGACTGATGCTATGGTGCCTTACGAAGAACCCGTACAAAGGAAGCTGTGTCGAAGACGATAGCACTTTGGTAATGTGGAACAGTCAAAGACGCTACTTGTCAGGCGTCTCGTCGCAAAACAACCACACCACATGCACAAGCGAACACAACACCTGCGTACGCTGCGCAGTCAACAGCAAAAATCAAACAGGAGGGAATTATGCACACTACTTTGTGAGCGGAAAAGTGTCACGTCGTTCACTCTTACCCAACCATGCCCCGCACCACCACCACCACCCAGGTGAGATAGTATGTGTGGAAGCGTCAACGCATCAACAACTACCAGAAGGGGGCTGAGGGAACGACAATCGTGACACCTTTTTTTTTTTTTTAGAATTGATACCAGGGTATTAGGGTGAAAATCCAAAATCACGGAAAAAACTGGTTTTTCTGGTTTTCTCTCCTGGGCGGCAAAAACTAGTGTTTCTGGCGAAAACCTCCACCGTTGACGGACACAGTCACCTTTTTCGGGTTTTTTGGGGGTGGGGTCAGTGTCTTATCCAGGAATCCAGATTCAAAATATTTTTCGGCGCTGCTGACCCAGGGTAGACATTGGGAACAGAGGGACTGTATTTTCTTTTTTGCGGGGCAAAAAAATAATATAAAATGGCGCCGCAGGCGAAAAATTTTGAGGGTACGGTGTAAAAATCTAGCTTTTTACACCACAGAGCCACTCAAACGAACCCTTTTTTGCGGAGCAAAAAATGAAAAATGGCGCCGCAGGCAAAAAAAAATCAAGGAACAGCCATTTCCCAAATGGCACTCCCGTGGTTCAACCACGGTTCTACCAGGCGGGGGGAAAATGCGGGGAAAAAAATCGAGTCCGCCCTAATCTGGGGACGACATTTACAGAAAGGCCTGGTGAAAAGTGTCGGTTTTTTTTTCCCCTCCAGATTTCTCTGTTTTTTTTTTTTTTTTGAAAACCAGTTTTTGGAAAAACTGGTTTTCAAAACCAGTTTTTTTAACCACCCTAATACCCTGATTGATACGGAGATGCAGAAAGAACCCAGGAAAGACGAAACAGCCAAACGATCCCTTGCCAACCATCGCAGCCTCAAGGAAAGAACGTGAGGGCTCTTAATTGAACACAGCCAAAAAGCAAAGAGAACATACATCTCTTTCGACTGTTTACAAAAAAAAGGGCAAAAGCGCGCTGTCAGAGATCGTTAGATTGGCTAAATTTCGTCCGAATTCTTAGTCACATCTCACGCAGAGAGAAAATAAAGGGAAGGTGGAAAGGAAAAAAAGTCTCAAACTGTACAAGGGGCCTGAACACGCCTGAAGCGGCACAAAGACACAATTGACTTGTCTTAGATTTTCTGAATAATAATATGCGTAATGAAAGGATCGGCAAAACCCCACTGAGGAGGACGCCTTTTTTGTATCCCGCAAAGGTGCAAGGGACAACAAACAAACAAACAAAGACCACAAAAAGAAAATACACACACTCTGATATCTAAAGCCAAAGAACCAAGCAATGTGCCTCTGTCCGGCACACAAGCAGCTTCTTAACAAAAAGTGTAGGCTTGTTTAGGTGGAACATGATAGGGTGGAGTAGTCCTCTCCTCACGGGAATGAGTTGAGGGTTTGTGACACAGTACCATAGAGCATACTTGAAGGATGACATGTGCCTCTCGTGCACATGAGTCCAGTATAGCAAAGTATGGTAAAGACAAAAAAAACAAGTAATTGCTATCGGAAAAAAAACGGGGTGTGATGTGGAACTCCATCCTGTAGAAATAATCTACAGCACGTCCAGCATTCTGCTCTTCTGCAGGTATGTTAACGCTCTTCGTACGCTGCCAGATCCACTGGGACGCCAGCATCTGAAACGTTCAAGAAGGGGCGCTGTCCTCTTCATCCAGCACCATCTGCTCGAGAGCATTGTTGGACGTCGGCTCGGCAGGCTCGGCGTGTTCCAGCTCGTAGTTGTCCACAGGCTCCCCACATTGTCGTCGTCGTTGGAGCAGTGCGGAAGGAACACAGAATGCACAGACTACAACACATCGATCACACCAGGCGCATCAGCACCTCCACCAAATCGCCAGGATGCTACGGTGGTTTCGAAAATCGCGCGGAGTTTTCCACATCACACCCGTTTTTTCTTAGCAATTAGTTGTTCTTGTTGTTATTGTTATTTTCAACCACCTTCCTTCAACCCTTGTAGGGATCAGTTGTTATTTTTTTCGCGAAAACATGAAATTATACATTTCAAGAGAACAAAAAAGGGTCCTTATTTGCATTTTTGGGATCCGCCCGTGCAGTGGTGGGGTCAATCTCGAAAATTGGATAATTTTTTGACCACTTAAATTTTGAGAAATATGAGCCCGGTTCCTTATACGTGGGGCCCATTTTCGGCTAAAATTTTCCTCAAAATCTGGTTTTGTAAAATTGACCCTTTACTCCCCCCCCCACATCGATTTCAATACTATACCTTACTTCACCTACGGTTGCCCTTACAGGGGGGTGAAGGAAGGTAAGTTGAAAACATAGATGTGTGTGAAAGTTGGATGGAAGTAGTGCAATTCGACATACCAAGTCTCGCTCCGTGTACATTAAAGTAGGTTTTTAACAAATAAACGATCTGCTATTGTGTGGGGGAGAAAGATACACACACGGCGCGTCTCGTTATAAAGGAATAGAAAGTTAATTCAATTGGATTTAAAAAAAACAAAACAAAAAAAAAAAAACAGCAAAATCGGAATGCCGAAGCGTAACAGAAATAAAATGCTAAGTGGAAAGTGGAGGAAGATGAATGCGCCTGAGGCACATCAGGTTCGTTTTGTGTTTCATTTTCTGATCATCAACTCAAGTCATTTAGTTGACGTGGATTCTGCGCAGCACACGGCCAGCTTCATCCAGCGTGGTCCTCCAGTGCAGCTGGGCGTAGTTGTCGGCCATCAGGAAGTCCCCTGCCTGCCACGAATGCGAGTACGTGTGCTTTGTGTCGTACACAAGCGGGAGGAGCAGGTTGTTGACCCACTCACACTCAGCCTCCAGGTCGTCTGCCGCTGCAGAGGCAACAGTCGTCTTCGTTGGCTGCATCTCGCTTGTCCAGGGCTCGTGGTAGCGCAGCACACGCTCCCCTGTCGAGGGGTGCACTTGGAACACAGGCTCGCTCACCAAGTTCCCGAAGACGTGGTTTCCCTTCGTCTCGTACGACAGCACGGTCTTGCTCAGCCTGTGTGCCTGCTCGGGTGTCAGGTCACGCAGCACACTGCGGGTGTCGCAGAAGACAGTCTTCCCATTCGAGTCCCCTGCCACAGGGTACTCCTGCACACAGTGGAATGTCTGGAACATCGGGATCTCACCCAGACCACCGTCGTCACGGATCTTGAACATCCCATCCCAGTGGCAGGGAATTGCCTCACGCGAGTACCACACCACCTTCGACCCTTGTGCGTACTTCAGCTCCAGCACCGCCCCGAAGCCAGGCCACATCATGATGCTTCCAAGCTTGCTGGCAACAGCCTCAAAGTGACTCTTCTCCGTCTCGTTCTTGAAGCCACGCAGCACAACAGTCCCGTGCTTCAGGGACAGCTCACGAAGGGACTTGTGTGGGACATCCAGCAGCGATGGTGTGCTGCCCTCCTTCGCCTGGATCATCAGCCCGTTGAAGCCACCTGCCTTCCCACTGTCACCCACAAGCGGCGAGAACGTCACGCCCAACGACTGCCACTCAGCAGGGAGATCCGACACTGCCTGCTTCTCCACGAATCCCCACGGGCGGCCAAACTTCCAGCTGAGTTCGTACTTGTCTGTGTCGACAAACTGACGCTGCATGCAGTGCACAGTCCCGTCTGCATCCTCACAGATGACGTTGTGCCACGGCGTTCTTGGGAGGAGCTGCTTCGCACGGTCCTCTGCCTGCTCCGACACCACAGGCGGCGGCACCACGTACACACCGTACTTCGGCCCTGCGTTGTTGTGTGCGTGGATCGACAGACGCACACAGCCTGGGTACGAGTCGTCCACAAGCTGCGAGAAGGCCATGTTGCGCAGCATCATCTCCTTCGAGAGCTCCTTGCACTTCCTGTAGCGCTGGCGCTTCGACAGCCCCTCCCCGTCCCAGCGCTGCTCCAGGTCACGCACGAGGAAGGCAGCGAAGCCCTGCATCAGTCTCAGTGCGTCCTCGTCCTCTGCCACGTATGCGTCCATGTCGATGTCTGTCTGGTTGTACAGCACCTGCAGCTCGCGGATGGGGTCAGCTGTATTCGTGTACTGCTCCAGGTCGTCGAAGGAGATGTGTGTGTGTCCTGCTGCATCGCTCAAGTCACGCAGTGCATCCTTGTACGCCATCAGCTGCTCATCCACCACTTCCAAAAGCGACGCAAACACACGCCCGTCGCTGAAGATGACCACACGCACACCAGGTGTGTACACCGCCTCTGCATCGCAGCAGAGCTTCTCAATGCGCTCCAGTGCAAGCTCCTCACCCCTGTCGGGCAGCGTCCCAAGCACCTTGTTTGTTGTGTTCGGCGACTTGAACGGGAATGCAGGCAGCACCAGCGTCAGCACCTCCCTGCGTGCCATCACCTCTGCCACACGCACACGCAGGCGCTCCTTCCCCACCGCCTCGTACTGGTCGTGGCCTGGTGTGATGCGCAGGTTCTCAAAGCACGTCAGGAAGTGGTCCACCTGCTCGTCCACAGTCACAGACGTCTCGCTCGACAAGCTGGCAGCATCCCCAACGGGCAGGTACGAGGATCCCATGCTTGCGGCATCCTCCTCGCCACGTGTTGGTGTTGTGCAGTGGACGGTGGACATGGTTTGGTTTCGGTTTTGATAATAAATCTGTCGACGTGAAAGTAAAAGAGCTAGGGAACATGCAATGTGCACTACTGCCAATGATGGGAGGGACGAGGTGGTGGTTTCTTTTAGGTATCAAACTCTGTGTCATGCGCTGGGGTACACTCTGGAAGAAATAATATAAACCCCCGTTCGTGCTCTTCGGCGCTACTCTACCTACCACCACACTATGAGGCAGTTTAATATGGGCGAAGTTTGGATGTTTTTTCTGACATGCAAATATAAACAAAACACTGTTCTTTTCTACCCAGTTGACACATGAGGCTCAGACACAGATACAGAGCTCACGTTTTGTGAAGAAAACTATTTGTAACAGCCACCGTCTCCTCAAAAGGTTCGCACGAACGTTACTAAGAGCAACTTAAGACACTCTTAGACACCGTGCGCACAGAAGAACCGTAGTGAGGTAGACGTGGAGCAGTAACGCGCAAAAGGATGGACAGGGGACAGTCTCTAGCGGTCAGCCTCCCAATAAGGGCACCGTGCAAACGTAAAGAGACAACAACGGAAGTGAATGGGGAATAAAGCCAGTTGCAAAAAAGAAGAAAACAAAACACACAAGCCACACTGAAATCGCGCAGCCTCCGCTACGCGAGCTTACAATTAAATTAGGGGAAAACGATACTGGTGGGGGAAAAAAGCTCAAAAACAACAAACGGTGGATGGCTGAGGCAAAGCGACAGAAGGGCACCCTACGTAAAGATGAATTATCTTAGTTTTATTTTTTCCTTCCCTCAAAACTTCACACACAACGCTTTAGGTTTTTGGGAGACACAAAGTGCCAGGTTCTATGATATGCACGGAACCACCCTGTACCGTTTGACATATGGTGGCCCGTCCAATACATGGGGAAACGTGTCGCACGAAACTAGGGCTTTTTGATTAGCCAACACAAAAAAAAAACCCAGCGCTTGTGGAAGAAAAAAAGTGAGGAAAACATTATTTTTTTCTGAATGAAAAGTGGTGTTTACGTTTTGGGTGCGGGGGCGGTGATTAAAATTCGATAAGCTTATTGTCTTATATTTGTTCAAAAACAAAAAATGGTTTGAGAGAGGCACTGATAACGTGACGGCACACTTTTTTGGTCACAACATCAACAGAAAACTCTCTTCAGCGGGCGGCGAGAAATATTCCTACTTAGGGTTGATGAGAACTAAGTTAAGAAAGCAAGGAAATAGCTATTTATTGGAGTGAAAATAAGTCGTTTTTTCCACCGAGTTGGTGTTTTCAACCCGAGTTAAAGTCACGAGGGTTGAAAACACCAACGAGGTGGAAAAAACGCTTATTTTCTACTCCAAGACATAATTTTATCCATAAGTGTGAAGCTTTATTTTCCGAGCCCGCCCAAGTGTCGTGTGAGACCTGTAGTGTGGATCTCCAGTGTCTTGCACCACTTCTTCTGAGCCCAACGCTGTTTGGCCTGTCGACGTACTAAATACGAAGACAGGGGGGCGGTGCCAACAATTTTACAATGATGTAACGTTTATCTGATTGATTTATCGTTTGATATACCTTGTGTGTCCTACTTCACCTGCACACCCAAGGTTATTGAACGATACTTTCAAGCGATACTTCGTTATGTCATTGGGGGTACTGGTACTGGGTACCCGGGGAAAACACGTACGTTTTTGTTCGCGATAACACGCACACTTTTTGTACGTGCTATCGCAATTTACCCTAAAATATATTACCTCCGCTGGCATAGCTTGAGGGCTACTCCAACAAGTTTGTAGCTACCACCATGCACACCCCGTCCCCCCACCCCAGTCCAGATACCCTGGGGAAAAAAAAAAAAAAAACTCAAAAAAAATAGGGTGAGTTTGGGGGTGTTTGGGGGCTTAAGACGGGTGAAAAAAAACGGTGAAAATAAAATTTTTATTTTCACAGGGTGAAAATAAAAAATTTATTTTCACACCCCTCCACGTACTTTTGGGTGGGCGAGGAAAATAAAGCTTCACGCGCGTGGATAAAACGTTACTTTCGTTTTTGTTATGTAGACAAACCTGCTAGTGCAGGATCTGTACTCAATGTCGCCCGGAGGCTATTGTACTTAAAAGATAAAGATGTTTTTTTTTTTGTTTGGTCGCGCAAGCAGGGTCCTCAGCCTGCACCCCCCTCTGGGAATTTTAGGGGTGCAAAAATTTTTCTGTACAAAACCCTTCAGAAAAGTCTATTCCGAGCTTTCTCCCCACACAAGCGGTCGTCGCGCGCGCTTCGCGCGCGCTCCTCCCTGACAAAGTTGGAAGAGGTGTGAAAATTCACGGGAAAATGGGGAAACCAGGGCCTGACGCTATTTTTTTTGGGGTTTTTGTGAAATCGTGGGAGGCTCAAAAAAATTTTCCGCGCCCGTTTTTTTTATTTCACATTGGGGCTTTCCGCGAGCGAAGCGAGCGGGAAAAAAATTTAAGGTGTACCTCCGCGAGCGCAGCGAGCGGAAAATTACACTCAGTACCCATGCATAAAACGAAATACACTTCCACATAATCACTTCGCTTGCTTTCCTGGAACTGCTAAAGGTGGCGACAATCGCAGGGAGCATCCCTGGCACCACTTTCACACATTGTGAGTGTGACAGCCACCGAGTGCTTGGCTGTGTCCGTTGTGGTGCTGACGAAAAGCCAGAGAATCCCTGCTGGAGCCTGAAATACCCGCTCAAAAAAAAATTTTTCGCCCCAAAAAAACTTTTTTTTTTTTTTGGGGGGGGGCAGGGTCCTCAACCGTAGACAAAGTCTGGCCACAGATTTGTCTAAGTTAAAAAAAAAGGCTAAAAAAAAATTTTCGCGCTCCGCGCGAAAAGGTCCTGTACAAAGCTAAAAATTGGGGGCTTTTTTTTTTTGTGTTGCTTTTTCGAAACTCGTTAAGTGGTCTTTTCATTTCAATAGAAGAGTTCGACAAATGAACAATCACACCCCACCCCACCCCTTCGCCCCACCCGTACCCCTAACCCCATTGTCCCCCCAACCTGATAAGCATCACACAGAAACTCTAACCTTCTTTCTTTTAAAGGCTTCAAAAATCCTTTGGATTTGGTCAGGCGTAAATTTATTCTCATTTGTCTCTGCCTGTTTGCACATAAGAATGCATAGCAGACTTGAATCCAGCAGTTTGTTTCTGTAGCTATTCTTGACGTACTTCATGCCGTTGAAGCAGCGCTCGTCTTCAACTGATGTGACGGGGATTGACAACCCAAGCAAAACAAGATCCCTCATAATGGGGTAGGCGTCTCCTGCGGAACTTGTCAAGAATGTTGCGATCAGGTCCGAAGTGTCCTTTGTTGTAGTTCTCTTCGACAAAACGTCCACCAGGATCCTCCATTCTTTCACAGCTACAGCTTTCTTTGTCTCCAGACTGTTCAGTTCTGGCGACTCCTCAACGAACGGCGTCGTGTCCACGCTCAGTAACGGCGTTGTTTGAGTGCGCGATATCACAGTATGCTCCGTCTTGGAGTACTCTGGTCTCCCACGCGTCTTCTCGCCCACAACATCGTACTTTTTGTACTCGAGTGTATGCAGCTCAGTAAATTCCTCGATGAGCTTCTTCACCTCGGTGTTGCCGTAGATCGCCAGCCCGTCCGCGTTAGCAGGGAGGTTGCGGATGTCGAATACTGAGAAGCATCTCACAATGTCCATGTTCACGAATCGTTCACTGAGGCACTTCAGCAGCTCCTTGAGGTATGGCTTGCAGACCGTGTCGTGATGAATCGCAAAGTTCCGACGGGAAAGTTTTGTACCGTGGCATTGATTATACCTCGGTACCCATTCTGGGTAGAACGGGAACATGTTCGGGTTGGTTTCAAGCAACGACAATGACGCAACACATTTGTCGATGTGGCTGCAAACGGTGAGCAGGTTTGTGTTCCTGCTCTGGAGCGACGTCGACAGCACGTTCAACTCGTCCAGGACCACCGTCATGAAGGACAACGTTGCAAAAAAACCGGGCTCTTTGATGTGCTGCGCGATGAACGGTGCTTCCACGTCGCCGGCCTCTCCAAGTTTGCACAGGGCGCTGTGCACGGCGGGGTACTCCTTGCGGACGGTGCTGCAACACCTGCCGTTGGTGAGCCACCGGGTGTCACCCGGCTTTGCGATGAGGATGTCACAGTACTCACACAAGTCGCGAAGTTCCTCCAGCATCTCCTCCAGGGTGTCGAGCTTAATCTTGGATCCCGAAAAAAAAACCCACACCCACCGCAGGCCGTCGAAGAACCGGGTAATCTCCGGCGATTTCCCCTCTGCCGCTGCTTCTGGGCCACAGAGTGCGAGGGAGTGTGCGTAGCACCAGGTGAAGAGGGCGCCTGGGTTTATGTCTGCACGGATTTGTTGTTGGCAGCCCTTGTTCGAGGAACGCATTGCCGATGCGCCATCAAACGAGCATCCACTCATCTTCCCGTAGTCGAGCCCGAGCTGGTCTATCCACTTCGTCAGCAACGACGCGTAACCAGCCCCCGTCTGGTCCTTCAGCTCACCCATCATGATGAGCTTCTCGACGGGGGTGGCACCGACCATGTATCGCACGACGAAGACGAGTTGCTCCTTCTTGCTGACGTCGCGTGAGCAATCCCCCGACAGGCCCCAGAAACGGGAGGCTTTGACCTGCTTGAGGAGGTCTTCTGTCAACACCTCCGTGATGCAGGACATGATCTCTAAGACTGCACCGCAGCTGAGATAGCGTATTTGTTGTCTGAGGTATGCCTCCATGTCGGTGCACTCCAGCTTGTCTGCGAAAAAACTCAGAAACTCCTCCAAGTTAGAGTGCCCTACACCTTTGCGCGCGAGGAAAACAATAACCTCAATGCATATTTTCAGCATTTTTTGGTTGAACTCGACTTCTTTGTCGCTGTTGGCGTGCTACGTGTGAAGCACGGTTCCATTGGAAGCCTGCAGAGCGGCAGCCTTCACGAGACGTTGGTGTTTGGGGTCGCCTGCATGCGCAGGGAGGTCTCTGGCGAGCTTGGTCTTTGCATGAGAGAAAGCACCACAATACAAGCACTTGAACTTGTCTTCACCCACCACCAACCAGGGGGAAAAACGGTTCAAATGGCCCTGCACCGTGCTCTCCCGCAGACCCATACAACCTTTCTCCTGCGCTTCGCGTTTACGTTTCAGCGTGTTGGTGGAGTCGGTGTTCGCTGGTGCGGTCGTGGTGTTCGTGAGGTTGGGATTGTTCGTGTTGGAGTGCGTGGGACCTAAGAAGACAACATCGCCGTCAGAAGAGTACTCGTCGACATCATCGATTTCCATTGCTGCCTCGGGTTGCTCGGATGCTGCGTTGCGTCTCACTGGCACACATTGCTCCTCCTCCTCTTCTTCGGACGTTGAATCCACGTACTTAACAGCACTCACCTGTGGAGCCATCATCACCACACGTTTCTTCACCTTCTTGCCTTGCGACACCTGGCTCTGCACAGACACGGCAGAGGCATCGCTGTCTCCCCCCTTCTCTGCTTCGTTCATGGCGAACTCATGCGCCTCCGCAACGATCGTCAGGATCGTCTTCCGCTTGCTCCCCTCCCTGTCGTCGTCCGCCAGTTTGGCGCGATCAAACTCCTTCAACCAGAGTTTGAGCACCTTGTTGGTGTCGTTCTGGTGGTTTTTAAACCCCCTCACCGTCCCCTCCGCCACAAGAAAAAGGTGAAGGGAAGCGAGCCGGGGTGTCGGACCATCGGGGATGGACTTGTACTTGCCTGAAGACCACAGGTCGTAGTGCGTATCCCCTTTGTTGGGTTCCACCACACGTACCACAGGTGCCGCAACAGCTCCCTTCTTGAACATGGACACGATGGTGGGCTGTGCTTTGGAGGTCTTGGCAGTGGCAGGCATTTTTGCGGATGAGTTTGTTCAATTGTAGTTAGTCTGAGGAGGTGGCTTGTGTGGGTGGGTACAATGGGGTCCGCGCAGGTGAGGACTGAGGGAGTCTTGAGGGAACTCATTTTTTTTTTTGTTTTCAGTAAAGCTTCTTCTCTTTCAAACCACCCAAAAACCCAAAACCCAGGTTTTGTCTAACTTAGACAAAGCGTTTTTCAAAAAAAAAAAATTGTCTAAGTTAAGGCCTAACTTAGACAGGTTGAGGACCCTGGGGGGGGGGGTGCCAGTGATGATAAAATACAGCTCCAATCCTCAAAAAATACAAAAAATACAAATAATACAAAAAATACAAAAAATACACCAAAAAATACATCAAAAAATACACATAAAATACACACGGGTAAACATACACGGTCCAAGAGCCGTGTTCCGCCGTGTAGCAGAGAAATCGCAAAAAAACAACAAAAATATTCCTATATTTCCTCATAATACACACAAACAAAAAAAACACCCTAATCCCACTCACTGTCGTCTTCGTCTTCGTCGAGAGCCATATGCTCAACGACGTTCACTTCCCCACCACCACCCCGCCGTCAACATCAATAAGAGCCTCACGGGCTGCTTGCCGTTCCATCTCTTCGACATCCCACCAATCCTGATTATCATCTGCACTCTTCTTTTTTTTCAGTGCGCGGCTAACAACTGCAAGTTGGAACGCTTTCTTCGCAAGGAGGCGAGTGCGCTTCCCCGATTGCATCTAACCGGTCGTGGAAAAAATCTCTCCACGCCAGCTGTGCTTGCAGGTATGCCAGTGAGGGTTCTTGCAAGTTCCGCAAGAACCGACCCTGTCGTGCCTGCTGTTCCCCACCAAAACTGTGCGGTCCTGCACTTGGTGCGGGTCCGAGTTGATTCACTGTGGCACCAGCCCTGACTCGTGCTTCCCTGGGGGAATTCGTGCAGATGCACAAATGCATCTTGGTCCGTCCCTGTAGGTGGCACCATGGTGTCACAGTGCAGGCACTGCAGAGCGGGCTTCTGCTCCTTCATCACTTCTCTAAAGTGAACCCGACTCCAGCAAGGCTTCCTTCCGGGCATGGTTTTTGATGATTTTTTGTATGAGTCTGTTGTTTTGTGATGACTAAAGACCGGGGGAAGTTTGAATTTTTATGAGAAGTACAAAATAAACAGGGGGAAACATTGGTATTCTTGCCCAACCAGCCAGGAACACAGCTCTTGGGCCGTAGTCCAGGACACCCGACTGAGGCCAGGCAATAACCTAAGTGTTAAGGATGGCGGGCATATTTACCACTCCACCTTCACCTAGTGTAGACCGTGTGTATTTTTTGTGTATTTTTTGATGTATTTTTTGGGTGTATTTTATTTGTATTATTTTATATTTTTTGTATTTCCTAAAAATCCAGGGTGAATGCACAGACAAGATTTAAGAAGTTTGGAAAACTGTTGTATTTAGCTGCAGAGACAGCCTGTATTTTATTGTATTTTTTGCCTGTATTTTATTGTATTTTTTGCAATTTCAAAAAATACAAAAAATACAAATAATACAAAGTCAAAAAATACAATAAAATACAAGGCCTCCCATCACTGGGGGGTGCAAAAATATTTTTTGCACCCCCCCGATTTTTCTTTTTTTTTTTTTTGGGTGCAAAAATTTTTTTTTGCACCCCCTTGAGGACCCTGCGCGCAAGGCAGTTGTGTCTATCGTTTCATTGAAAGTAGTATGCGTTGTGCTGTGGTGTGTAAAAAAGGGGGTCTCATGTCTATTTCCAGTTCGATATACAAAGAACAAAATTCCCAGAAATAATATTCCACCAAAAAGACAGAACCACGACAAACACAAAACAAAGAAAGAAGAAAAATAAAGAAGTTCAAAGTGCAAACAACAACAAAAAAGGTTGGGATTCACTACTACTGGCAGAAGGTCCGCATTTTATTTTTGGCATTTTCAACATTTATACGACTGCAACTTGTCGTTGTAACAGATACTCGTAGACACGACGAAGCACATTCTTCAATTGCAAGAGTGTGTTCATGTGCGTGAGTGACTGTTCCTGAATACGTGTAACAGAATAGACTAGGGGAGAGGACGAATAATGTCACTAAAGCAGCACAACAAAAGAACCATTCTTCTACTAGAAAAACGATCTCGTACATTAAGGTGTTGCAAATAAAACAAAACAGCGTCGTTCAAAAAACAAATTCATTGCAGCATTAAAACTGGCACAAAGGGAATATATAAACAAAAGGCCAGAATACAGATTCTGGAACGCGAACAAACATTCGAACGTTCTCTCGTGTCAAGAAGCAGCCACCACCAAAAGTGGTCTGCACGCAATAAAATGTGTTTCACTTTCTTTTCTAGTTGACGTGGATTCTGCGCAGCACACGGCCAGCTTCATCCAGCGTGGTCCTCCAGTGCAGCTGGGCGTAGTTGTCGGCCATCAGGAAGTCCCCTGCCTGCCACGAATGCGAGTACGTGTGCTTTGTGTCGTACACAAGCGGGAGGAGCAGGTTGTTGACCCACTCACACTCAGCCTCCAGGTCGTCTGCCGCTGCAGAGGCAACAGTCGTCTTCGTTGGCTGCATCTCGCTTGTCCAGGGCTCGTGGTAGCGCAGCACACGCTCCCCTGTCGAGGGGTGCACTTGGAACACAGGCTCGCTCACCAAGTTCCCGAAGACGTGGTTTCCCTTCGTCTCGTACGACAGCACGGTCTTGCTCAGCCTGTGTGCCTGCTCGGGTGTCAGGTCACGCAGCACACTGCGGGTGTCGCAGAAGACAGTCTTCCCATTCGAGTCCCCTGCCACAGGGTACTCCTGCACACAGTGGAATGTCTGGAACATCGGGATCTCACCCAGACCACCGTCGTCACGGATCTTGAACATCCCATCCCAGTGGCAGGGAATTGCCTCACGCGAGTACCACACCACCTTCGACCCTTGTGCGTACTTCAGCTCCAGCACCGCCCCGAAGCCAGGCCACATCATGATGCTTCCAAGCTTGCTGGCAACAGCCTCAAAGTGGCTCTTCTCCGTCTCGTTCTTGAAGCCACGCAGCACAACAGTCCCGTGCTTCAGGGACAGCTCACGCAGGGACTTGTGTGGGACATCCAGCAGCGATGGTGTGCTGCCCTCCTTCGCCTGGATCATCAGCCCGTTGAAGCCACCTGCCTTCCCACTGTCACCCACAAGCGGCGAGAACGTCACGCCCAACGACTGCCACTCAGCAGGGAGATCCGACACTGCCTGCTTCTCCACGAATCCCCACGGGCGGCCAAACTTCCAGCTGAGTTCGTACTTGTCTGTGTCGACAAACTGACGCTGCATGCAGTGCACAGTCCCGTCTGCATCCTCACAGATGACGTTGTGCCACGGCGTTCTTGGGAGGAGCTGCTTCGCACGGTCCTCTGCCTGCTCCGACACCACAGGCGGCGGCACCACGTACACACCGTACTTCGGCCCTGCGTTGTTGTGTGCGTGGATCGACAGACGCACACAGCCTGGGTACGAGTCGTCCACAAGCTGCGAGAAGGCCATGTTGCGCAGCATCATCTCCTTCGAGAGCTCCTTGCACTTCCTGTAGCGCTGGCGCTTCGACAGCCCCTCCCCGTCCCAGCGCTGCTCCAGGTCACGCACGAGGAAGGCAGTGAAGCCCTGCACCAGTCTCAGTGCGTCCTCGTCCTCTGCCACGTATGCGTCCATGTCGATGTCTGTCTGGTTGTACAGCACCTGCAGCTCGCGGATGGGGTCAGCTGTATTCGTGTACTGCTCCAGGTCGTCGAAGGAGATGTGTGTGTGTCCTGCTGCATCACTCAAGTCACGCAGTGCGTCCTTGTACGCCATCAGCTGCTCATCCACCACGTCCAAAAGCGACGCAAACACACGCCCGTCGCTGAAGATGACCACACGCACACCAGGTGTGTACACCGCCTCTGCATCGCAGCAGAGCTTCTCAATGCGCTCCAGTGCAAGCTCCTCACCCCTGTCGGGCAGCGTCCCAAGCACCTTGTTTGTTGTGTTTGGCGACTTGAACGGGAATGCAGGCAACACCAGCGTCAGCACCTCCCTGCGTGCCATCACCTCTGCCACACGCACACGCAGGCGCTCCTTCCCCACCGCCTCGTACTGGTCGTGGCCTGGTGTGATGCGCAGGTTCTCAAAGCACGTCAGGAAGTGGTCCACCTGCTCGTCCACAGTCACAGACGTCTCGCTCGACAAGCTGGCAGCATCCCCAACGGGCAGGTACGAGGATCCCATGCTTGCGGCATCCTCCTCGCCACGTGTTGGTGTTGTGCAGTGGACGGTGGACATGGTTTGTATTAGAAAAGAAAGGTTTGTGTTATTGGACAATGTATCTGTTGTGATATGTCTATTGGAGGGCGGAGCGTGCAGTGCACACAGAGAAAAGATACGACACTCTCACGAAAAAGGGGAGGAGCTGAGTTCTTTTGCTATATGAAAATCAAACCATACGGTGAGTACTTTTTCGCAGCAAAAAAAAAAAAAAAAATGAAGAACAGGTTATGAAAATGAAGCTAAGCCTTTCTCCTCCTGCTTAGTCACCTTATGAAATAACAACAAAATAAAACAACGATGTCTTGACACATAAGCCTCGAAGGCAGATGCATAATTCAAGCTGTGCGAACAAACATGTACACTCATTGTCTACTCAAAAGGCTGGGCGGCAAGTGTGTGACAATGAAAAGAAGCATTCTGCTTCATCATGATCACAGAAGCCTTGTGTAGAGTGGACTAGACTGAACAAAAATAAAAGGAATGGGGACGTGGTCATGACCGTCAACCGTCTCAGGAGTCAGTTTCCCAACAAGAAGAATTTGGCTGTCCAAACGCAAAACTGTGACGATGAACGGTACATGAAAGGGGGGCGGAGGGTAAAAAAAGCAATAAAGACGGTCGAAGAATCTGCATCATTCAAAATGGCGCAAATATCCACGAACATCGTTATCTAGGGGTTGAAGGAATATGCAGGTGGAAACAATAAAAAACATACAAAAATCAAATGGTCGGTATTCTTCCTGGCTTCGACAAGCACAACAAAGAAAGAAACCATCTGACGTGACAAAAAACAACAGTTTTGTGGAAGGGTATTCTAAGGTGGAACACAGCAAAACGCACTCTTCCTTCAAAGAGCGTGTTCGCCACTTGTCTTTCACTTCTTATTAGAGGATGAACCATAGTGCGGGTTGGTAGCACCATGGTTCGTTGGAAAAAAAAAAAAGAACGAGTAAGTGACTGTTCCTGTGAACATATATCAGTAGGAAAGTGGTGAGAGAGAGAGAGAGAAAGAAGAATATTGAAAAGTATTACCGCTATCGATGCAGCACCTCAACGTGGAACAAATTCTTCTCTGCAAAAAAATAGGTCCGTATCAAGGGGGTGCAGAGACAGCACAAAATACCATTATCAACAATAGTAAGAAAATAGAAGATCAAAAGAGCAAACGGTGGAAGAATAAATAGGCAAAAATAAAAAAAGCGATATAATAAGTAGTTG
This sequence comes from Rhynchopus sp. YZ270_cl-10, assembly GCA_964035575.1. Lineage (NCBI taxonomy): Eukaryota > Euglenozoa > Diplonemea > Diplonemida > Diplonemidae > Rhynchopus > Rhynchopus sp. YZ270_cl-10. Next base: position 1,036,534 of record OZ037924.1, on the reverse strand, counting down.
ATTGTTTTATAAGAGTCTCGTTCTTGGATCAAGAGGCAGCCACCACCAATAGCGGTCTGCACGCAATAAAATGTGTTTCACTTCTCTTTTCTAGTTGACGTGGATTCTGCGCAGCACACGGCCAGCTTCATCCAGCGTGGTCCTCCAGTGCAGCTGGGCGTAGTTGTCGGCCATCAGGAAGTCACCTGCCTGCCACGAGTGCGAGTACGTGTGCTTTGTGTCGTACACAAGCGGGAGGAGCAGGTTGTTGACCCACTCACACTCAGCCTCCAGGTCGTCTGCCGCTGCAGAGGCAACAGTCGTCTTCGTTGGCTGCATCTCGCTTGTCCAGGGCTCGTGGTAGCGCAGCACACGCTCCCCTGTCGAGGGGTGCACTTGGAACACAGGCTCGCTCACCAAGTTCCCGAAGACGTGGTTTCCCTTCGTCTCGTACGACAGCACGGTCTTGCTCAGCCTGTGTGCCTGCTCGGGTGTCAGGTCACGCAGCACACTGCGGGTGTCGCAGAAGACAGTCTTCCCATTCGAGTCCCCTGCCACAGGGTACTCCTGCACACAGTGGAATGTCTGGAACATCGGGATCTCACCCAGACCACCGTCGTCACGGATCTTGAACATCCCATCCCAGTGGCAGGGAATTGCCTCACGCGAGTACCACACCACCTTCGACCCTTGTGCGTACTTCAGCTCCAGCACCGCCCCGAAGCCAGGCCACATCATGATGCTTCCAAGCTTGCTGGCAACAGCCTCAAAGTGGCTCTTCTCCGTCTCGTTCTTGAAGCCACGCAGCACAACAGTCCCGTGCTTCAGGGACAGCTCACGCAGGGACTTGTGTGGGACATCCAGCAGCGATGGTGTGCTGCCCTCCTTCGCCTGGATCATCAGCCCGTTGAAGCCACCTGCCTTCCCACTGTCACCCACAAGCGGCGAGAACGTCACGCCCAACGACTGCCACTCAGCAGGGAGATCCGACACTGCCTGCTTCTCCACGAATCCCCACGGGCGGCCAAACTTCCAGCTGAGTTCGTACTTGTCTGTGTCGACAAACTGACGCTGCATGCAGTGCACAGTCCCGTCTGCATCCTCACAGATGACGTTGTGCCACGGCGTTCTTGGGAGGAGCTGCTTCGCACGGTCCTCTGCCTGCTCCGACACCACAGGCGGCGGCACCACGTACACACCGTACTTCGGCCCTGCGTTGTTGTGTGCGTGGATCGACAGACGCACACAGCCTGGGTACGAGTCGTCCACAAGCTGCGAGAAGGCCATGTTGCGCAGCATCATCTCCTTCGAGAGCTCCTTGCACTTCCTGTAGCGCTGGCGCTTCGACAGCCCCTCCCCGTCCCAGCGCTGCTCCAGGTCACGCACGAGGAAGGCAGCGAAGCCCTGCATCAGTCTCAGTGCGTCCTCGTCCTCTGCCACGTATGCGTCCATGTCGATGTCTGTCTGGTTGTACAGCACCTGCAGCTCGCGGATGGGGTCAGCTGTATTCGTGTACTGCTCCAGGTCGTCGAAGGAGATGTGTGTGTGTCCTGCTGCATCGCTCAAGTCACGCAGTGCATCCTTGTACGCCATCAGCTGCTCATCCACCACGTCCAAAAGCGACGCAAACACACGCCCGTCGCTGAAGATGACCACACGCACACCAGGTGTGTACACCGCCTCTGCATCGCAGCAGAGCTTCTCAATGCGCTCCAGTGCAAGCTCCTCACCCCTGTCGGGCAGCGTCCCAAGCACCTTGTTTGTTGTGTTCGGCGACTTGAACGGGAATGCAGGCAGCACCAGCGTCAGCACCTCCCTGCGTGCCATCACCTCTGCCACACGCACACGCAGGCGCTCCTTCCCCACCGCCTCGTACTGGTCGTGGCCTGGTGTGATGCGCAGGTTCTCAAAGCACGTCAGGAAGTGGTCCACCTGCTCGTCCACAGTCACAGACGTCTCGCTCGACAAGCTGGCAGCATCCCCAACGGGCAGGTACGAGGATCCCATGCTTGCGGCATCCTCCTCGCCACGTGTTGGTGTTGTGCAGTGGACGGTGGACATGGTTTGTATTAGAAAAGAAAGGTTTGTGTTATTGGACAATGTATCTGTTGTGATATGTCTATTGGAGGGCGGAGCGTGCAGTGCACACAGAGAAAAGATACGACACAACTTTGTTTGATGGAAGACTCTTTACCATGTTCTGTACTTTTACGTTTTACTTTTTAAGTGTGACACAAAAGAGTGTCGTATTTCTGCACAAGACAGAAAGACTGTTGAGTGAACACGGTGTATGCACTTGAAAAGGCACTCCGAGAGACAAAGACTGACAATACCTAGGGCTTTGAGTACTGATCACAAGCCGCAAGAAGACGACGGTTACATGATGTGTGTGAGTGGCGAAAACGCTTTTTATTTGATAAATTGTTGGAGTAGTGTAGTTGCCTCGGTTGTGTTGCCACAGTTGTGAAATCTCCACTGTTTATTTTTTTTATACCAATGTACAGGATTGTAAGGGGCCCGTCAATGGTCGCATAAAAGCGTGCAAAACATCGCTTATGAAATAACCTCACCCGGTTTGGGAGAAGGTTATTTGCAGTAAGCAGGTGTCTTGCCCTTCTGTATCGTGCAAAAGAAGACGCTGAAATAAAAAAAAAAAAAAAAAATGAAGTGAAAAACAAAACAAAACAAAAAGACAATGTCATGGTTTCACCAAAGATCGTAGTACGAAATACTGTTTTCCAGACTACCCCTAGGGTCGTCGTCGTAATTTTATATATTTTGTCAAATATCTTAGCCAAAAAAGCTATGGTCGTAGATTTTTTGTGTGTGTGTGTTTGATTTGATAAATTGGAGTAGTGTAGTTGCCTCGGTTGTGTTGCCACAGTTGTGCAATCTTCGCTTTATTTTTTTTATTTTTGTAGTTTTCGTTACAATCTTAGGTAAACCATGAAAAGAAGTGAAGTTGGTAGTGCAAAACGCCTCTGGGACGCAAGCACTGACACTCCGCGGGTTATCGAACCCCCCAGAGTGTTGCGATCGGGAGTAGCTGACAGGGAAACTAGTCATTTCCCCATCCTTATTGGGGGTATTACATGATGTAAAGAGTCAAGAAAAACACGTATCTAAATAACAGAAACATGACCGAGACATAGGGGGCAAAAAATGATAGATCTGACCCAGAACTTAAGGAGACAGACAACTACTACACCAGGAAGCGAGGAATTTTTTTCGTGTTTATCACACAGAAAGGAACACAGGGTGTAGCTTTTCAAAATGCTTTCAAAATAAAACAAGAAATCACATGAAAAAAATAATCGGGCTGTTTTTCCACAGCATACCCGTTTTGTTTTCTCTCAGCAATTAGTTGTTTTTTGCCTTTGTTATCTTCATTCAACCCGTGTAGGATCAGTTGTTTCCAGACCTGACGCTAAACAGTTACGAAAATCGCACTTTTCGGGCTTGGAATTCGGGGTTTTTTACGGGTTTTTTTACACAGGAATCAGGGACATTTTTCGACCCTGGAGGTGAAAATCATGATTTTTTTTGCCCACATGATACGTTTCGAACACACTTATCGCTAAATATGCCGTTTTCCCCGAAAATTTTGAGACCCCACGTCCAATTTCTTTCGTTTTTGGTGCTCCGGGAGGGGTCCGTATTGACGGGTCGCTGACACAGGGACTCTATACACACACCCCCTGATATTGACAGGTCGCCGACAGGTCGCGACACGTCGCTGACAGGTCGTTGACCGACTTCCGAAATTACCAGTTTTGCGCGAAAAAGGTCCTCAGCTCAATTCCGAAAGCAAATACGGGGGGAGCGAAGTCTTCCAACTCCTCCGCCATCAGCAGGAACACCTCCGTTTTCTCTTGAACCTGTGACGCTTGTGCTGAGAAACAAGGCAACAGCGTGTTCAGGAATATTCCCCATCTTTTCGTTGTTAAACTCGGGTGCCTGTTCATGAAGAACCATCAGCTTCTCAATAGTACTATGAGAAAGGCGGTGGCGTCTCTTTGCGTGGATGTAGTCAGGAGAGAGAATCCTTGTTCAACAGCAACCAAAGACGGGAGTGCACGACCGGTGCAACCTCCAAAACCCGTGCGAGAGTGTCCCCATTTTCCAAGAAAACTTCGAGAAAACCGCATTCTGGCGAAGTCACGGTACGCCACATAAATAGAAACTTAAGACTCATCACACGATAAAACCCATGGGAGAAGTTGTGGTGAAACGCACACACCTCGACCTGTTTTGGTGAGGAGTGGCTCTGCAGCGCGGTTCGTCCCTAGAACCGCGAGTGTGTTCAAAATGCTTTGTTTCTATTTCCTCCTTCATTTCATGAGGTGACATTCAAAAATTGCGCTTAAAATTGCACTTTTTTCACAGCCAAACTATATCATAAGAAGGGTGTAATGCAAGCTTGCGCCGCAGGCGCACGGTACGCTACTTTTTCTTTGGCCATATCCTTCATTCTCACTCCTTATTGGGTTCTACGTGCTCTGTCCGTCAAATGGTGGGGTCACAACATGCAGCAAAGTTTGCAACTACGCAAACTGCCCCCACGTTCACTTTGTACTTTTCCTTCAGAAGACAAGTACCATCGGGAACATACGGAACTGTATTTTTTTTTTTGCGGAGCAAAAAAAAATAATATAAAATGGCGCCGCAGGCGAAAAAAAATATAGGGCACGGTGTAAAAATATAGCTATTTACACCACAGAGTCACTCAACGAACCCTTTTTTGCGGAGCAAAAAATGAAAACTGGCGCCGCAGGCAAAAAAAAAATTTGAAGGTACAGCCTCCCGGGTCAACCCTACAGAATTTTCCCGTAAAAAAAAAAGACACCTCAAAATTTCCCGGAAAAAAAAGGATTTTCCCACGTAAAATTTCCCGTAAAAAAAACGACTTCCCCACGTAAAATTTCCCGTAAAAAAAACGACCTCTCAAGGATTTTGGAATTCCACTACGCGGTTTAGCAACATCCCTGGTTGTTTCTATTTTTTTTTTTTTTTTTTTTTGAAAACCTGAAATCTCACATTTCTAAGGTTGATGAAGGAAGGTTTGTGGAAAAAGGTGTGGAAAAATGAGGGGTTGGAGAAGGCCTGTTTCTCAGACACCCCCCGAATAATACAGTGATGAGGGTGGGGGGAAAAAAAGAAAAGAAAAAAGGAAAAAAAATGACCAAGAAAGACGGATAACAGAAGAACATTAAAGACCCTAGGGGATAACGAAATATTTCAACAAAATATCCAAAAAAGGGGAAAACTGTTGTAATATTGCTCTCCCGACAGGCGAGTGGGAAAAAAATGTGGATGGAAATACATAATCATGAGGTGAATACATCTCGAAAAAAGAAAAAAGAAAAAAGAAAAAAGAAAACACCAAATTGCTATAGAAAGAAAAACGGGAGGCTCAATACTCATGTGACTGTGGGCTCGGCGTGTTCCAGCTCGTAGTCGTCCGGGCTCCCACTCATCGTCATCGGACACAGCACGCCGCATTTTTTTTTTCTCTTCTTGGCAATTGATCATAGAGTGCTTGATTGTATTAGTGTAGACAACCCAAGGATGAACCACACAATGCAACACGCTTTTAAGCACCTGCTGGTAACAGCACCAACTGGGATTAGAACTACACTGCGACCTGTACATGGCATAGGTGGAATGACAATGACCTGCAAAACAACGTGATGTATCATGTCTCTCCATATGCAAGATCGCAGTGAAGACGAGCAGAAAACAAAAACAAAATCACAAAAAAAAAAGTGGCCATAAACACAATATTTAGAGGTTCACGAACGTGTGCACGTGGTGCGGATGATGGGGCATGCAGAAGATTGGGTTGGGGGTGTGGATTAAATTGCAAAAACCCGCATCGTCCTTGCGTGCAACACAGTAAAGTACAGGTAGTGTGCTTTCTTTCTGGAGCAAAAACAAAAAAACAAACAAAAATGAAAAACTATTTCAAAGTGTTACGAGGCTGCCACCTTTCCGCAACCCACATATTTTTTTTTCTCGATTTTTTTTTTCCACACTACTTTGTGAGCGGAAACGTGTCACGTCGTTCACTCCAACCGTGCTCGCAACACCACCCAACAGGCGAGGTAGTGAGTGTGGAAGCATCAATGCATCAAACAACCACAAGAAGGGGGCTGAGGGAACGACAATCGTGACACTTTTTTTTTTTTTTTGTGTATTTTCCACTGACCCAAAACGAATTCGACGTTCTTTTTTGAAAACTTTCACACAGCAATTTCTGGACTGAAAAATGTTGAGATACAACAACTCTCTCTGCGACAGTGTACCTTGCCAAGCGGCGTCTGGTGAAGAACACAGACCTCCCCTGGACACTTGTGCCTTTGGGTTTAGAGCGCACACAGCGGTGGCTTCTGCTCACCACCTCTTAGGGCAGCGGATGCCTTCATCCGTCGTCCTGCACTGACATACCCCCAAGGAGGAGGGTCGTAGCGTGACTTTAGTGTTACAGTGTCGGCAATCATCGCAAAAAGAGATTCAGTTCACCCACAGCGCAACGGAAGTACCGACCCTCCCCCGTGAAATTGTCCCCCCCTCCGACCCCCTTGAAATTGTCCCCCCTGGGGGAAAAAGTGAGGGGGGGACAATATCACGTACGGCAAAAAGGGGGGACAATTTCTCGTACTGTAGGGGGGTGGCCGTTTTGGTGTGAAGAAGGGAGAGCAAAGGTTGTCCCCGCGACTCCCTTGAAATTGTCCCCCCCTGCCTTGAAATTGTCCGTCGGGGCAAAATATCGGTTTTTGGGGGGGGACAATTTCACGGGGGAGGGTCGGTACATAAAAAAGAGAACGGTGTTTTTGAGAGTCCAGTTTCCATTGCATTTTTTTGATAAATTGTTAGAGTAGTGTTGGGTGATCTATGAACGGGGAGAGATTTTTTCACTAGCTCTCAGTAAGCTCTCACAGGCTCTCACAGACTCTCACAAGCTCTCACAAGCTCTCACAAGCTCTCATACTGTAAACTTGTTTAAGTAGCTTTGCTACGCCAGGGGGGTCTCTAGGATAAAATATGTCGCGAATAAGAAAGTCTTTTCCCCTCCCCCCTTTTTCGCTATATTTTTTTTTGCGCGTACCATTTATCTATTGCTACGTGCCCTTTTTGTTGTTATTGCTTACCACTTGCTTCGGCAAGGTTGGTTGAGGACGTTACGGGGAAATCTCACCACCACCTTAATCAGTATTTTTTGTGTTGTGTTTCCCCAGTCTCGCCCTCATGACCACATACCTTGCTGCCGTTTTTTCGGCGCTATTAACCAAAAAAGACCTTTCTCCCCATATTTTATCCTAAAGAGACCCCCACAAGCTCTCACAAGCTCTCACAAGCTCTCACAAGCTCTCACAAGCTCTCACAAGCTCTCACAAGCTCTCACAAGCTCTCACAAGCTCTCACAAGGTCTCACAGGCTCTCACAGCTCTCACTAACTCTCACTAAGCTCTCACAAGCTCTCACAGGCTCTCACAAGCTCTCACTAACTATGAGGGGTTTTTTGTTAGTGGTGTGGTGTGGCTGGCAACATGTATTCTGTGGTGGTCAAACATGAAATATTCCTTCTTCAATGGATTTATTGGGTGTATGTTATACTGGGACAATGTGGTCAGATCATTCTTCAGACCCCCTGGCGTTGTATTGGTTACTGTGTATACTGTGTATACTGTGTATACTGTGTATACTGTGTATACTGTGTATACTGTAGGTCATCAGCTCTCAGTAAGCTCTCACAGCTCCCACTAGCTCCCACTAACTCTCACTAACCCCCAGTAAGCTCTCACAAGCTCTCAGTAAGCTCACACAGCTCCCACTAGCTCTCACTAACTCTCAGTAAGCTCTCACAGGCTCTCACAAGCTCTCACAAGGTCTCACAGGCTCTCACAAGGTCTCACAAGCTCTCACAGGCTCTCACAGACTCTCACAAGCTCTCACAAGGTCTCACAGGCTCTCACAAGCTCTCACAGCCTGTTACGTGTCCCACGGAGACGATCATAGATCACCCAAGTGTATAGTTGCCTCGGTTGTGCAATATCCACTGTTTTTTTTAATAGTTTCCCTAGGAGTAAATAAGGCAAGATAACGCTAACGAGGACCCCGGCAGGAAGCGAAAGAAGTAATAGATTCTGGCTTGAAGATTAACGAAAAAACCTCCCCCTCGCGGGGGGGAGGTTGACGACACATCAACTAGCAAAAAGAGAGAGGGAAAGAGAAGAATTTTTAAAAAGTTTTTTCATCATATGCAATCAAAAGTTGAACAACCGCATATACACTACACAGACCGGCAGAAATGAAAAATAGCCGTCATACCGGACAGCATCGAATATGCCTCACGAACACAATGATCAGGAGAAGAAGGAAAGTAGATGGAGTAAAATAGATTTTTTTTTTTTTTGTGGAAAGTGCTGCCCCTCACAGCGGTTCAAATTCTCCAGGGAGTGACCCCCCAGATAATAATGACCCCCAGCCCGGAAAGTACGGAAGCAGGTGTGCATTGCTCTACAGCAATCCTGCTTGAGGCAGCGAAGAGGAAACGAGAAGAAGAAACAAGAGGGAGATGTCGATATGAGCGAACGCCCCTGGGACGCAGGCACTGGGGGAGAAAAGAAAAGAAAAACAGAGAATCTCTGAAATCATTTTACTTTGAATTTCCCGAGTGTCTTGGTGACTCTCGGGGAGTTCAATGTATAATTAGAGAGTTTTAGAGAGTTTGTAGTAATTTAGCGATAACTGGTGTTCAGGAGGGGGCCTATATTGACATGTCCTTGACAGGGGTTTCAGGAACACCAATTGCTGAACTCTGATAGGGGGGGGGGGGGGGGGAAACCACTCTAAAACTCTCCGAGAGATTTCTTTTTTGAGATTTTCTGCCAAAAAACTCTCGGGAATTTCAAATGTATGAGAATCACAAAAAAAGCAAAACAAAAAATAAAAAATTGTTCGTAAAAAGCGTATCTTGGCCGCAACAGATGCGGACACCAGATGAGGGGGGAGGGGGATAGTTTCATGTACTTTCAAATCAAAGAAAAGAAAGTACAAGGACGGGGGGAAAACCCCAATTTTATATACTTTCCATTCAAAGAGAAAGCACAAAACGAGAAGAAAAAAGAGAGAAATAAACAAGAAAAATGCAAAAATAAAACTCAGTCACCATCTTTGGCAACCTTGAAACATGGCACACAAGTATTAGCCCCACTGCGCAGAAATCTTCCCTGAAAGGAGCCACTCTGACGAGATGGAACAGACCCCACAGGTGATCTGCAAAAAAAGGAGGGGAGCATTGTCTTGAGGTTGTGATTCCCCTCACTCATAGGTGCAATGTGAACGTATATAAATTCGTCCACAGACCATGACAGATGTTCAAAAAGCAAAAACAAAAAAACAAAAAAAAACATAACACATCAGAAATAGGGAAAGGAAGGCACAAGACGCAGAGAGGGGACAGGTGCATGATATTTAGGTTACTCACACGACACACGTCAGGGGCAGTAGGCGTATCACGTAAGAAGGGAAGAGACCACACACTGCACACCATCGTTTGAATACATAATGTGCATTCTGTGCATGTCCGTCAACCCTCATGTACATGCCCCCCCCCAACTGCGTCAGGTGATTGAGACAGAGGGGGTTTTAAAAGTAGAAAAATTAGCCAAAAGTTGAAATACAAAAGCCCTCTTGTGACTGTGTACTCAACAAAAAGAAGAAAAATAGTAATAAAAAAGAGGGAGATGAGTGGAATGAAAGACAAAAAGAAGCAAGATGACAAAAATTAAAAAATAAAGAGAGAGTAGTTGCAACGTGCTAAAACGCATCTCAGTCGAGCAAAAGGGTGGGACGATGAGTGCGTACCGTAAGAGAACGGAGGCGGTTCACAACCGCTCGGCGAATCACACGACCTCTTTATACCCCAGCCTTTTTTAACGGCCAAAAAAAAAGTTAATATAATTTTGCACGTGTTACCGTGGGAGCATAGCGGGGACCCTAAGGGCAAGCATGGCTCAGTTTATAAACATGCCATCCAATGCGATTGCTTTGGGGAAGCGACTTGCCTTGTGGCATCAAATGACTCCTTACGTAGTGGGGGGATCTACGCGGACAGTGTAGAGGGGGTAGGGTGGCAGCATTCTCTACCTGGCTTCTGAAAAAGGGTGTCTTCCTTGGGGCTACCGCAAAGTGCAATGCGGACCCGAGAACTCATTAACAGACAGCACATCTCACTTCTGGATGTGGCGTGCAATAAGCTGGCCGGACTCAACTAAAAAAAAAAAGAACGAAGACCATTTTTTGTCAAGTTCAGCAGGGGTAACGTCTGTAGGCAAAAACTTAACAACATTTCTGCCCCAAACGAACTAGCCTAAGTTGACGATCACCATTCTCAAAACAAAACAAAAATATAAAAATCATCCAAAATCTGCCCAGCCCGTGCAGAAAAGCAGATTTTGGGCTCGTTTTAAGTTGTCCATTTAAAAAAAATTGTCCGACCCCAGAATTTTTTTCAGCTCGGTCCGGAAATTCACTTAGCAAGGGAGGTTTTTTTTGCTTCTTCTTTCTGCGTTTGTTGCCCATTTTTTGTTTTTTTTTCAGGGACTATGAGGGATTAGACATAATGGCTGCTCCGCTTGCACCCAAAAGGGCATACTTTTAAGACTCGCTTCACCTCTGAGCATCGAGAGCACACGCCTGACAATCGGGTCTTCATTGCAGTGCTCTTGAATCACTGCGAGGTCCTCCCTCTCAAATGCGTTTGCATATGCCTGTGTCCAGGACCAATTGTCTGCACACGCAAGCTTGAAGTCCAACGCTGTGAGGTGTTCACCTACCTTAGGCATCACTTGGTACAGTATGAGAAGGCCCTCTGGTGTGGGATCTATGGGAGGACCACCTGCCGAGTCTTCCATGCCAGCTTGGAGAAACTCTGCTTGGACACGCCACTTCGCAATGGGTCGCAACACCGGCGCGAGATACGGATCTGCTGCAGGGGGGGACTGCCCTGGCATGACACCAAGCACACAGAACACACTGAGCTCTCTAGCCGCCTGAACAACATGCTCCGAGAACACCATGGCTTGCCCATATACGTTCACAAAGCGCTGATCCCTTGTCCCCACCCTGCCATGCAGGACACTGCCGTTCATCAACCCTACCGTCATTGCTGATGTGTTGAATTGCTCTTCTGCGAAGCTAACAAAACGGATGCCCGATTGGACGTGAGAGAGACAACGTTTAGAGATGTTCCAGGCAACGGTGGCGCGGCTGCCGTTAACACCTTGGATGGTACCGTCCGTACGGTCTGCGTTTGCGATGAGGCGGATAAGCGTGTTGTTCACCTGGTCGAGCACCTCTCCAGCTGTGGTGTTGTTGAGGTTCGGCTCTGCCCAGACCTGAGCAATCGTGCATTTTGTGAGTTTCAGCACTTCAGCGGACGCCTTGCTCTGTGCCTTCAGTTTTCTATCCTTCGACAGTGGTGTGGAAAGAGCCGAACCATTCGCAGACGTCCCTATTGGCACCGTCAAATGAGGGTTGGAAGCGTTTCGCCCCCCCTGAGGCGAGGTCGCCACCTTCCGCAGCTTCGCCAGCTCATGAGGAACCAGAAGCGACAAATTGTGTGTCCCAGCCACGCCCTTCAAGGAGACACCCTGCATCGCCGTGACGTCGGGTCCCTCCAGACCTAGCCACCCGTTCTTGTCGAGAAGCTCGTGTATATCCTCGGATATCGCGACAGAACCTCCAGTAGCGGCAGCTTCAAGGCGGGCAGCTCTGTTTACCGTTGGGCCTGAATAATCTGTGCGTTGTGTGATTGGGTTTACCTCTCTGTGGACGCAACCGTAGTTCAGCCCGATGCGAACGCGGAGACCAGAGAAGGGACCCACAGAAAACTGGCACTGCGGGAGGTCTGCGAGCTCGATGGGCCACTCCGACCCGACGTCGTGCAGGTTGCGCTGTATCTCGAGCGAGAAGGAGGCGGCCTCCTCGGCCTCCTCGAAGGCGACCATGAAGGCGTCGCCTATTGTCTTCACTTCGTAGCCCTTATGCTTCTTGATGGAGGTGCGGATCACACGGTTGTGGATGCGCAAGGCCTCACGCATCTCGGCGGGATACGCCTCCCACGACGCAGTCGAGCCTTGGATGTCTGTGAACACAATAGCTGCCTTGCCGTTGGCGCCAGGTGGGAGGCCCTCAGCGGCGCCTTCTTCAGCATCGTTGTTGAAAAGAGAGTCCGGCAGGTAAGGGCGGTAGCATGTAAGGTTCTGCAGGAGCGACCAGAAGGCACCGCGCAGCTCGTTGATCTCGCTGCTGGCGCTCTTGGAGAGCGCGGCCTCAGCAGCGTCGAGGTCGAAGCTGACAAGGCTCGAGGCAATGTCCTGCGCCATCACAACGGAATCAATCGCCATAGCCCGCTCCTTCTCCATCTTCTCAATGTAGTCGTAGGAATGTGCCTTGTGTTCATAGACGTCCAGGCCGCGAAGCTCGGCTTCTTCGTGCGCGCGGTGTCCCATAGTGTGCTTGCAGATGAGGAAAATGATGGAGGCACAGAGCAGACTCCACGCAAAGCAGACAAGGCAGTAGAGCAGCTGCACACCAAGCTGTGTGCCACCCCCGCCTGTGAACAGCCCATGTCCGTCCACCTCCCGTTGGAGTGACAACGTCATGATCTCCTCGTTGCAGAACAGCCCCGTGGCGATGCAGCCCCACAGCCCACCCCCAAAGTGCACAGCGCCAGCATCCACAACGTCGTCAATCCGAAGGCGCATGCGCAGCTTGTGGATAGCGAAGTAGAAGACCACGCCTACTGCTCCGATCAGAGGGCTGAACGCTATCTCGACGTAGGCACAGGCTGAGGTGATTGAGACGAGACCGACAAGCACGCTGTTGCATGCGTGTCCAATGTCCAGGAAGCCACAGAAGTACCGGGAGCACAGTAACCCCACAAGACCTGCAGCTGAGCTAGAAATGCAGGTGGACACAATCGCTTGTGCAGCCACAGCTGAGCCACCGTTGCTGAAGTTCGCAACACTCCCACCGTTGAACATGAACCAGGAAAACCACAAAATCAGTGTACCTGCTGCCTGCTGGAACTTATTGTGTGGCGACACGATCGCCTGTCCCTCCTCCGAAAACACGTCGATATCGTCACGCAGCTTACGTGGTCCAATCAAGTAAGCCAAACAAAGAGCACTGGTGCCTCCAAACAAGTGGATCACACCACTCCCCGCAAAGTCCAGCAGACCGTTCCCCCAGATGCGGTCCTCGGAAAACGCACTCAGGAACCCTGTCGAGCTCCACCCCCAGTGCACCACCACGGGGTACGTGAACCCACATGTCACCACCACAAACAGGCAGTACGCGTACAGGTTCATCCGTTCCGCAACAGCACCACTCACAATTGTGCACGATGCTGTCATGTAGGTGAAACTCAGGAAGAAGTGCGCCATGCTTCCAAAGAGCGCATCACCTGGCTTAGGGGACAGTGCAAACATAGCCTCCTCACCGCCGATGAAGCCAGAGCCCTTCCCGAATGCAAAGGCGTAGCCTGTCATCCACCACATCAAGGCTCCGAGGGAGCAGTCCACGAGGTTCTTGAAGATGATGTTGATGACGTTTACGGAACGGACGCTGCCGGCTTCGAGGAAGCAGAATCCCATTTGCATGAGGAAGACGCACACACCGCACTGCAGCATCCACATTGTGTCGAGGTCTGTGTTGAGCTTTGCCACCTTCGCTGCGGTTGCGGCCACATCCTCGAAGGTGTAGTTGTGCACTACGCTGTCGGCATCGACGTCGGGCGCCTCATTGGATGCAGACAAGGCAGTGACACCACCCACCAACGTTGCGTACACAGCAAGCCTCACGGCAAACGCAAGCGACACCTTCGGCATGCCACCACCACCACTGTCCAACATCTTAATCGGCGGAGGCGTTTCCGTCGTGCTGGGCGCAACACTCCCATCCCGCGACGTCATCTCTAACCCAACAAACTGTTCTGACGCATCATTCTTGCACACCAGTTCGCAGTACACCCCTCCGTGGTTCAGCCTGTCTTTGTACGCCACCGCCGAGGTCCCCAACAGCGCCTTCACCGCATTCACAATGAGGAACGTCCAGAAGACAACCCAACCTACAATCACCACGACTGCCAGGAGGTGCACCCCCAGGAGACTTCCCTTCCCTTCCCAGGTGTATCCCAAGGACCGAACCATCTCTTTGTCGGCAAAGAGCGCGGTGGCGAGGGAACCCCAGATGCCTGCAAGGAGGTGTGCTGAGACTGCATCGAATGGGTCAAACAGTTTGTGGTGTGCAACGAGCTTGCTCCCTGCGGTGGCCACCACTGCTCCGACCGATCCAATCAAAAAGCTGTACCCCATTGGACAATAGAACCCTGCTGATGTGCAGCTGACCAGCCCTGCCACCGTACACCGCACCAGATGGCTAAGGTACAACCCTTCCCCTTCTTCCAGCAAAAACGATATGGTCCCTGCAGACCCAGCACCAATCGTAAGAAAGCAGAACGCATGCGCAATGGCCGCCACATCATGCACACCCCCGCACGCCAGCTGACCGTACCACCCAAACCAAATCAGCACCGCCCCGGTTCCCACAGAGAACTTATCGTGCGACACCTCCTCCTGTTTATTTGTCGGCAAAAGCACTTCCATCGTTAATGCCGCTGCCCCACCAAATACATGCACCAGCACTACCCCACCTGCATCTAACAGACCAGACCCCAGACGTTCTGGGGACTGAGGAGACAACCAACCATCTGCACCCCAAACCCAATGAGAGGCAGGGATGTACCCAAACGTGGCGAGCGCGAAGGCGACCAGGAGATAGGCTTCCCATCCAATACGGCCGACTGCGCCAGCTGAGGCAACACCTAGCACAATGGAGAGGATGACCCAGGTTTCGTAGAATTTACAGAGCTGGAGTGCTTTGGTTGGAGAATCCGGAGGGAAAGATGTCATGAAGTAATCTCCTTCGGCTCCTCCGATGAACGGTGAAGAGTCGCCTAAGGATAATGCATATCCGTACATCCACCACAGCGCTGCAGTGACCAGAAGATTAATAAAATTCTGCGACATCCCAGAAATTACAATCCCACTATGCGTCGTCCCCGACCTCAGAAACAAATGCCCCGCGGTTACGCACAATGCAAAAAACACATTTGTCAGCCCTTTCAAAGCGAGAGAGTCGATCCCAGCAACACCCACTACATTGTCAAGCTCCCGCATCATCTCAAATCCAGTAACATTAACTGTTGTATGATTCTCCATTTGGAGAAAAAAAGGGAAACTAAAAAAACTAAAAAAAAAAAATGCCAATATTTTTTTTCGGGAAAGGGGGAGAGGGAGAGGGAGGGGGAGGGGGGAGGAAATGAGTTCTGGGGGGGGAGGGTGTGTGGGGTGATAAATTTTCGTAGACTTTCCGTTCAAAGGATATTGCAAGGAATGAGAGAGACACCAAAAATCGCCAAAGCTACGGAAATAAGACTGCAAAAAAGCCAATGACCCGGGTATATCCTATAATATGGCACATAACAATGATCTGTTCAGAGACCCGGAGTAACAGTGTAGCCGCTGACGATGCGTCTGTGCTGTGGCATACAATAGAAGCTGTGGCAGGAAGATGAAGATAAAGATGTGGGCTTGAAGAACGGAGACCCCCCCCCACTGCTGATAAGAATAAACAAAAAAATGGGGGTGGGTGGGGAGCTCTTCTGATTACCGACAGGTTGTCCTTTTTTGATTTTTTTTTGCTTTTTTTTTTTTTTGATTCGCTTTGCTTTCAATATGGGACTTCATATGGCCCCACGGACTGGATTTTGTACACTTTGCCTTCAAAAAAGCTTTTCGTGCGTTGCGTCGACCCACATCCTACATCCTGACCCCTTTTTTTGGAATAACAGTTTAGTGGCATCCGTTTTTTTTTACTAATTTTTTTTTCTCTGAAAGATCAGAGAAACGGTGATCACGGAAGTGACCAAACACTCAAGAATAATAGAGAACATATACACGGCCTCCAGGAGATGGGCATACTTTTTTTGTAAATCAAGGTACTTTACAATAGGAAATAGAAACGACGGAAGGTGCCCGCCAGCTTGTGTTTTTCTCACACATTGATTCTCTCTCACACAACACACACTTCAGCGAAAAAAAAACACATTAAGCTTGCGGTGCGATAAAACGAAAAATCATAACCTGACGTTAGTTTCTATTTTATCTAGGGTATTCGCTATTGGGGCCCGCCTTGAAAAGATGAACGTAAGCTTCTCTGTCACCTAAAAACCCCTGGAGAAGTTGAAAAGGTGAGTGAAGGCTGAGGTTACCTGATACGTTGCGTGTGCGCAAATATGTTGGAACCTCTCTTCCAGGTCAAGCCCCGGCATCAGCACAAAGACGCAACGTATTTTACGGTATTTAAAAAAGGGAAGGGCCAAGGCGCGCCGGTGTCTTGCCTTTGAAACAAGATTTGGGATTCAGAGAACTCTAAGCCTCTTCCTTGGCTCCTCACCTAGGGGAGAAGTGGACCAAAAAATAAAATAAAAAATAAAAGGTTGCCGCCGTGACAACCCAACCATGCAGTCCTACATCCATTTCGTGGTTTACATCTGATATGCTATACTCCCGCAAAAAGAAAACATTGTGAGAAGAGAAACGTACGCGGGGGTTGCTATTTTTTTTTGTTTTTTGATAAATTGTTGGAATAGTGTAGTTGCCTCGGGTTGTGTTGCCACAGTTGTGCAAATCTCCACTGCCTCTCTCTCTTTTTTTTTGGAGGAAATATGAATAGGGGGATCCGTCGTGGACGAGGGTGGCGAATAATTGGTGTGAAAATGTATTGATAATTTATTGGATTTGTTAGCTGTCATATAGACAGCCTTCACTGTCTTTATTTTTACTAAATCCACCTGATTTTTACCCCCGCGGATAGGCACGGAGAGATCGGATAAGTGATATCACATAAAAAAACTGCACTGGACACTGGTTACTGGGTACCCCCTTCTGGGTAGTCGTGTTGCCTTTTTGGATGAATTTTGGCTCATAGGTGGATTGTGTTCACTACTCTGAAGGTGCTGGCTCTCATCTCCCGAGTCGTGGGGGTAAATGACACAGCATCTGACCCGCCATTTGTCCATCTTATGGTTTTAACACTGCCTTTCAGTTCTTGGAAAAAGCTTTTCACGGTGGGAAAGGTCCGTTTTTTGGGAGGTAAATTCAGGTAAATTCAGGGGAAAACAGTCAACATATCACCTTTTTTTTTGCATCCCACGAGGGGGGGGGGGGGGGGGGGGGGGGGGGGGGGGGGGAAAGGGGGAATTTGGTTGAGTTGATGAAAGATTATTAGAGAGGACGTTTGCTCTCTCTTAAGGGCATAGCCTCTCGAGGAGGACGCAGTGTTCCTTTTTGGAGCAATACGTCCACGACAACACAACAATTGGTTGTGGCTGAAGTGGGAGGTGATTCGCACTTTCGCACTTCTCCGTGCTTTTTTGCACACCACCCCCATTCAGTCACACCAATTAGCACTTTCTCTTTTCCAAAAGGTGTTTGGGAAGAAAAAAAAATGTGGTGTGGGGGGAGATAGCCAACGCGAGGGCAACCAATCGATAGTGGGAGCTGTACGTGTAATATAATTGCCTATCTATAAGACAGTAGTATATCATGTATTATGATAAGACAATTGGTCATACGACAGCCACTAAATCGACCCCAATTCACTTCCAGTTTTTTTCAGAGAAAATATTTGTGTTTTGTTTTGTTTTTTCGTTCAAAAATAAAATTATTACGCGTCCACTCGACGTTTGGAATAAAGAAAACTAGAGATGAAAGGGGGTTTGGGGGGAAGAGTTTAATTCTTGAACGCATCCCCACACTCAGTCACACAGAAAAAGAAAAGATATCGAGAACAAAAGGGGTTGACACTCTTACAGACTTTGCGATTTGGTGGTTTTCTGACAAAGACGTTCAGGTGTTCCTTTTTTTTTCGAAGCTTTGAAGTGGGGGTGGAGAGAACTCCCTTTCACGGGATTTATTCATTTTCTCTGGTGGTTCTTATTTCATTTGGCAGCACGTTTCACAAAGAAAAAAAGGGGGGGGGTTTTGCGTGTGTTCACAAAAACCCCTCTCTCTGAGTGGAAGAATGGCCCGTTTTATGTTTTCTGTTCTTATCTGGAATTAGTTTTTGGATCGAAAACCAGTAATTTTGCAAAAGAAGAAAAAGGTTTTATAAGATGGCCCTAAGCCTCTCGTGCTTAGTCACCTCGGAGATGGTAACATTTCGTTATCGCGCCGCATCAGCTGGGAGCAAAGAAATCGAACTATGCATGACGTACAGATGTCCTACAATAAACGATGTTTTTTTTTGTTGTTTTGATAAAATGTTGGAGTAGTGTATAGTTGCCTCGGTTGTGTTGCCACAGTTGTGCAAATCCACTTTCAATTTTTTTTTGTCGTCCTTTGACTATCCTAAAGTAGGGTCACAATATCGCCCCAAAAAAGGGATTTTTTTCTTTTTATCTCGTATTTTGTCATGTCTTTTCACTTTCGTTCTGTCAAAAGATGGAGTTACTTTTTCATCGTCTTTATTATCACTAAGGCTATATACCTCGGTGATGCTGATGCAAGCGGCGAAACTAAAACTGGGGGGGTGGGGGTGGGGATGAATAAACACGAATTTCTGTGGAATGTGGGGGATTGAAAAAAGTTTTGTTTTGAAAGTGCTTTGCATATTTTTTGATTTAGTGTGAGTCAGAGAGGAAGGGGCGCGTTACTTTGAATGATATTACGACGTATCCTCTTTCTCAGCCACTGTAAAATGTCCTTGCTGTTTGTTTGTTTATGAAAAGAAGAAAAAAGAAAAAGAAAAAAGAGAATACAGCCAGTGCACGTTTCCTCGGAGTGTGGGGGGGAAACGGGTGAAGGGGAAGAAGAGGTGGGGAAACATCGATAACTGCGGGTAGGAGACATAATTGATCTGTGGTTCTCGATAATCAGGGTTTTTTTTATGGGGGGGTGAGGGGGGGTCTCGCCCCCCCCCAGGATTTTTTTCAGGATTCTGGGGGGGGTGGAGGGGGTGGAAAAAAAATTTTTGGGGGCGAGACACCCCCCGAAGGGGGTGAGTTTGCGGGAAGTACCATGGGGAACTGGGTTGCTGACCGCATCATACAGTCTGTACCTCAATTTTTTTCGCCTGCGGCGCCATTTTTCCTTTTTTGCTTCGCAAAAAAGGGTTCGTTGAGTGACTCTATGATGTAAAGAGCTTGCTTTTTACACCGTACCCTTTTTTTTCGCCTGCGGCGCCATTTTATATTATTTTTTTTTGCTCCGCAAAAAAAAAGTACATACATTTTGTTCCCTATGTTCCCAATGTCCCTGGTCAGCAGTTCTGAAAAATTTTCGGGCGACCGCTATTACAGGGGGGAAGCTCGTGGACCCCAAAATCACCCCCCATTTTGGCCAAAAGGGGTGATTGGCGAGAGCCCTGAATGCATGGGGAAAATTTTTTTCTGAGTCCAAATAGGGCTCTTTTTGCGACCCCAAGGGTCAAAACACCCAATCCTAAAAAAAACCCTGATAATTAAAAAAAAAAAAAAAAAAAATCAGGTGATGATAACCTTTGAAAAGAGAAAATTTGAAAGATGATGTGGATATCACGTGTACGCGCATCTCTAAAACAATACAATGATTTTTCCGTGTCACTGAGAAGAAAAAAAAAAAAAGCAAATTCTCAGTGACTGGACTTGATTTTTAAGAGAGGGTATCCGTGCTGTTGTTGATAAAAGTGTTCGCTTTTTTATATTTATTTGCATTACATTCGGGGTTCTCCAGGAATTGGGGTCCATCAAAAAGATGCCCCCAAAAAAAAATTCCCCGCAAAAGCGGTCACAGAGCGGAGAGGCGAATGAGGGGTATGGAACTGCTTCCGGTATGCAGCTTGCAAAGGCTCGCAACCCTCTTTGAGTGGGGGTAAAATTGTTTCATATACCAACTATTCTACTGAATAGAAGGTATAATGGGGTGCACTAAATGTACCCAAACTTTTTTTTACTTTATGTGGGAGTAAAACAAATCAAAAGGGAAGAAAAAGTTAGTCAGACGAATGTGCATCTCGTGCACACACATCTTAACAAAGAGGGGAAGGGGAAGCACCTTACTGGTCGGGGCAGACGCAGGCACTGGTTCTCCATGGGTTATCATCAAATCCAGAGAGTAGGTACCATAGTCACCTATAAAAAAATGGGGCATAAGAGGTAATGAACAGACTACGGAGAAGAAGGAAATACATAAAGAAAAGTTGTGGAATACAGGAACGTAACAATAAACAGAATTGGAGTGTGTCAGGGGAAAAAAAAAAATGAAAAGCTGAGACGACCGTACTTTAGTCACCAAAAGAAGTTGAAAGTGCAAACGCCAAAAATTCCATCCAAAAAATATAATCCGTTTGGATATCCTATAATAAGAAAGCATGAAGGGTGCACCAAGAGTTGGCTTGAAATACAAAGCCCTCTTTGTCAGTGTACCTTTGGGTACGTGACCCGGTGGACCCAAACATGCAGTCCTATATGCATTGCATTTCAAAACAAAAATACGTATTCTGAAAAGTGTCCAATGCACACCTTTTTGAAAGAAGACAATATCCAGGTTGATTAACTACTCGGGAGAAATTCGAACGCCTCTTTTTGACTGATTTTTTTTTACCTCTGCTGACAGGTCGAAAAAATAAAATCAGTCCTATTCGTGGTCATTTACCCCCCCCCCCCCCCTAAATTTACCCCCCCCCCTTATTTTACCCCCTTATTCAGAAAAAAACGGTTCAGGCCAAAATAACATGGTAATTTACCCCCCCCCCCTTATAATACCCTGTTGTGGCTGGTACTTTACCCCCCTGGGGGGGTAAAGTACCAGCCACCAGGTAATTTTTGGGTAATTATCGCCGCAACACGCCAGGTGGTGTTTTGTCACGAGTGACCTAAACCCACGAGCGAAGCGAGGGGGTTCAGGGAACGAGTGGCAAAACACCACCTGGCGTGTAATTATGGGGTAATAGTTTCACTTAGTGCAGCGCATACCTGTTTTGTTTTATGGTTTGCTGGGAGGGGCTGATGTGTTCAGCGGGTCGTACATCCGGAGACTGTAGGACTCGTCTGATTTGAAGCTGGAGACAAGCTCGAAATGAGGAAAGGGGTAAAGTGCAAATAATCTTTCACCCTGTTTTACATCACGTGTGCAGGTAGATGGGTGCAGGTGGGTACGTTTGTGCTGCGTGGGCGATACGTTTGGGACACCTCACGGAATCTGAGGCAACACCGTGATCCCTGACCAGTCATGGTTCAGGCACGGGCAGAAAGATGATGTGGATGATGTGGATCCATGATGCATGACTGCTTGCGATGTCGCAAGGAAGTGAGGAATTTTTTTCAGATGACACATTTGTCATGAGAGCATGTGTCGTCACACTGTGTTGTGCAAAATTTTACCCCACCGTGTATGAAAAAGTCCCCCCTTCCCACCCAAAAACATGACCTAACCCATAACATGGTAATTTACCCCCCCCCCCTTACCCCCTCATTTACCCCCCCCCCCTTATTTTACCCCCTTATTTCCAAAATTTCCGGTTCACCGACCCAAAGGGGGGGGGGGGTAAATGACCACGAATAGGACTGATAAAAATTATTTCCATACACTTTCTATTCTAGTGAACAGAAGGTGTAAATACTATACATAGCGCTCCAATTAGAGTGTTAGGGTATAATTAGAGTCTGGGATTTTGGGTCAAGTCAGTTAGAGTCCAGTTAGAGTATAATTAGAGTCGCTTTTCTTCAATTAGACTATAATTAGAGCGCAGTTAGAGCATAATTAGACTCTAACTACACTCTAATTATAGTCTAATTAGAGTAAAACAACAGGCTTCTTGTAGGTGCAAACGCCTTAAGGAACTGGTTCCCCTAAGGTTCCTCTGTAGGACCCAGGTGTCCAGGTGCCCACATAGCTGAGAATAAGACTTGGGGACCCGGGACCCGGTTATTCTCAGCCGGACTGGGACACAACTATGTGAAGGCGCTGTGGGTCCGCCTGAAAGCGGGTCGGGGACCCGGTCGCGGGAGGGTGGGGGCCTAGTCCAAGTCCTACTGTACCTAGTACCCGGGACTCGGGACCCGGCTTATTCTCAGCTATGGGTACCCGGACCCGCAGTGGCACATGCCCTCAAGTGTGAGTGACCCACACATGAGGGAATGCGACACCGCAAAAACTCTTCGTGCACCTTCGGGTGCAATGCCGCAGACAGGCCAAACAGCGTTGGACTCAGAGGAATTCCTGCTGTGCAGGTAACAAACATGAGAACCAACTCCCAGTAACAAGGGGCGCCTTTTGGCGGGCGTTATTGAGGATGTTTGGGGTGCAAAGTTTTCCACAATTTTGATGCGCGGGTACAGAAGTGTTGTCTTGTTCTTTCATCTCTAGGAATGTAAATGTCAATCGAGTTTAACTACCACTAAGGGGTCGAAGGGGATAATCCCAGTATCAAAGGTTGTGTCGACGGGAAATCTATGAGTATACGTTCATTTCATCCGCAGAAATAACTACTTATGAACCCAGGAGAGATCCAAGCCTCGCGCTAAACCACCACCCGCGATTGACTTAGATGTTATAACAAAGAGAATTCATAACAAACAACACCCTACCCCATGCACACTAAAGTGCCATGCTTCAAGTGATCATGCCCTGGGCCAAAATTCCTGTGCTAAAAAGGCAACAAGACCAGTGTGAATTGTGCACTGGTTTTCTGGGGGAACAAACAATATTTTCTTGTATCTAGTCCTCTGCAAGCAGAAAACAGACGTTCTGGATTACAAAATCGAATTTCTTGCACTGGCTATGCTCCCTGGGTTTATGGCTATAGCATTGGTTGATGTGCCCCTCTTTATTGACCCTATTATAAGACTCTAATTAGAGTCTAATTAGAGTCCAGTTAGAGTATTAGAGTTCAGTTAGAGTTTTAAAGACTCTAATTATACTCTAACTGCCGACTCTAATTATCTAGTTGGAGTCTAATTAGAGCGCTATGTATAAAATAGGGTATAAAAATGCACCCCAAAACTTCCAAAATAAAATAAAAAATAAAAGCTTGGGAACTAAAGAAGTTAATGGGGGTCCAATATTGTGTGGGGAGACTGAACCGCTCTGGGATACCCCCTGAGCAAATAGACTAGGTTCTGATTGTCCCCCCCCCTCTCAGCGAGTTTGGGTGGCGCAAGGTCCGTTCCTGGCTGTTTACTAGGTTCCTACCTCGCGCCCGCCGTGGTAAATGATGAATAAACCAATAATGGCAATTACTACCAAAGCGCGCACACCACCCAACCAATATACTATACCCACTAGCCTTTCGACACCGGCCCTCCCTTTGTATTTATCTTTCAATAGCAGCACTACTTGGGTGACTTACAATGCTGGTTGACCGCAAAAAATGGTCTCTCAGGTAAAAGTTTGTAAAACCCAACTGTAGATAAGGCGTGGGAACAGGGTGTATTGGGGGGCGACCTTTGTAAGTGCAACCTTGACTTAAAGGCCGTAATACCTAGGTAAAGTGCACTGAAACACACACACACACACGCACACACATCGAAAAATGGGATTGAAGTATGACAAAATAAAACGGCACCCTGCACCGATGCCACCTCAAGGTGCAGTCTTTCGCTATCCACAGTAGGTTGCAATGCCAGCCCTTGGTCAGGGTGTGCCACACGAGGCGAATAGTTGCTGAGGTAGCTGCTTGCACAGGAGGGCCGCACAAAAAAGCTGTTCAGTCGGAGCACCATGCACGTCGACGTCCATCTCTCTTCCCCCCCGAAGTGGTTGACGCATATATGGCAAGAGACAAGAGACAAGAGACACTCGACAGCCGCCTGATATTTGAAGCATATTGCGGTCCTCTTCTCGGACCTGGGAGCTCCAGGGATGTGCATGGTTCCAACGCGTTTGAACCTTCGGCACTGTGGTGTGTTAAAGACGTTTTGGTACGACAGCTGCCCAGAAGGGCACGCTACGCAGTTCGCAGTCTCCGCCGAAGGCAGCGAGGACGACGGACGAGAGAGGGTCGTCGATGCAGTTCTCGCGGATCACATCTACGTTGTCGTTGTAGAACGCCTCACGGTAGCTGGCGCTCCACTGCCAGCTCTGTGGCACGCCCGGGTCCTCCAGGGTCAGCATTTTGGCCCCCGCCCCCTGCATAATCTGGTAGATGCACAGATGTTTCTCCGTATTCGGGATCTGCTGTCTCGAGTCAAAATTATTGAATTCGGATGGAATCGCCCACCTCAAAATCGGTCGAATGAAAGGAGCAAGCGAGCTGTCCAGGGTCGGCAGCGCCTCGCCAGGCATGGACCCCAGGAGGCCAAAGGTGCCCAGCTCACGTGCAGTCGTGAGAAGGCTTTCGGACACAGCTACGGCGCTTCCAAAAAGGTTGACAAAGCGTTGGTCACGTGTCCCGACACTGCCGTGAAGCAAGGTGCCATTGACGAGGGCGACGGACATGGAGCTGAACTGCTCTTCGCAAAGTGCTGTGAATCGAATACCTGATTGCACATGAAGGTGGCAACGCTTTCCGACATTCCATGTGACGGCGACACGAGACTCGCACACACCATGTACGCATCCCTCCGTTCGGTCCATATTCGCACAGATTCGTGACAGGACGCTGCTGATCTGGATGAGGATCTCAGCAGTACGCGACCCAGTGGTGTCAACAGCCGCCCACACCTGCCCGATCGTGCACTGCACCGGTTTGAGCATGTCCTGCTGCGAGACCTTGCTTTGTGTCACCGCCGACGGCTGTGCGTGGCTCTGCTTCCTCCCTCCTCCGATAGAAGACTGCCGCGACCCACAGCTAGACCGCGACACATCAGATCCCAAGCGGGAACGTTGCGAGAGGATGGCCACCGGTGTGACAATGCATATCTTGTGCACCCCTGGCACACCCTTCATCACAACGTCCTTCTTATTAGCAATGTGAACCTTTGAGTCGAGAACGTTGGACGCCTCCAGCAGCGTCGTGATCTCCTTTGGTAGGGCGACAGCACCACCCTCAGACGCAGCCTCGAGACGCGACGCCTTGTTCACAGTCGGCCCAGAGTAGTCGCAGCGTCCGGTGATGGGGTTCACCTCAGAGTGCACTTCGCCGTAGTTCATCCCGATGCGGACGAGCAGGCCATACCACGACCCAACGCAGCAGTGTGGAAGTGACTCCAGCCCACTCGGCCACTTAGTATATGAGTGCAGCCCCGTCTGCACGTCAAGGCAGAAGCGCGCTGCGTCGGCGAGCTGCTCAAAGGCAACCATAAAGGCGTCACCAATGGTTTTGACTTCATAGCCGTTGTGCGTTTTGATGCACTTCCGGATGATGCGGTTGTGTACACGCAGAGCTTCACGCATGTCAGTGGGGCAGGCCTCCCACGAGGCAGTCGAGCCTTTGATGTCCGTGAACACGATCGCAGCTTTGCCTTCGATGCCTGCCCCGGGGGGTGGGACTTCCTGCTGCTCGTTGTCGCCATCGCAGCTGTCGGTGTCGTTGTTGAACAGCGACTCTGGGATGTAGGGGCGGTAGGAGTTGAGGTTGCTCAGGAGCGAGGAGAAGGCGGAGCACAGTGCATCGAGGTGGGGGCTGTCGGTGCAGTTGATGGCGTCCTCCGCAGATTCAAGGTCAAAGCTGACAAGGCTCGAGGCAATCTGCTCAGCAAGGACGACAGAGTCGACCGCAATAGCCCGCTCCTTCTCCATCTTCTCAATGTAGTCGTAGGAATGTGCCTTGTGCTCGTGTATGTCAAGACCCTCCATCTCGGCGTCAATATGCGCCCGAGCGCCAATGGTGTATTTGCAGAAAAAATAGACACCGAGAGACCACAGACCACACCACGCCATCACCACTGCGCAGTAGAGCAGCTGCACACCAAGCTGTGTGCCACCCCCGCCCAGGAACAGTCCGTACCCCGACACCTCCCTCTCAAGCGCAGCCTCCATGATCTCCTCGTTGCAGAACAGCCCCGTGGCGATGCAGCCCCACAGCCCACCCCCAAAGTGCACAGCGCCAGCATCCACAACGTCGTCAATCCGAAGGCGCATGCGCAGCTTGTGGATAGCGAAGTAGAAGACCACGCCTACTGCTCCGATCAGAGGGCTGAACGCTATCTCGACGTAGGCACAGGCTGAGGTGATTGAGACGAGACCGACAAGCACGCTGTTGCATGCGTGTCCAATGTCCAGGAAGCCACAGAAGTACCGGGAGCACAGTAACCCCACAACACCTGCGAAACAGCTTGCAATGCAGGTGGACACAATCGCTTGTGCAGCCACAGCTGAGCCACCGTTGCTGAAGCTCACAACACTCCCACCGTTGAACATAAACCAGGAAATCCACAAAAGTAGTGTGCCTGCTGCCTGCAGGAACTTATTGTGTGGCGACACGATTGCCTGTCCTTCCTCCGAAAACAAGTCGATATTGTCACGCAGTTTGCGTGGCCCAATCAAGTAAGCCAAACAAAGAGCACTGGTGCCTCCAAACAAGTGGATCACACCACTCCCCGCAAAGTCCAGCAGACCGTTCCCCCAGATGCGGTCCTCGGAAAACGCACTCAGGAACCCTGTCGAGCTCCACCCCCAGTGCACCACCACGGGGTACGTGAACCCACACGTCACCACCACAAACAGGCAGTACGCGTACAGGTTCATCCGTTCCGCAACAGCACCACTCACAATTGTGCACGATGCTGTCATGTAGGTGAAACTCAGGAAGAAGTGCGCGAGACCCTTAAACAGATCGTCTGCAGGCTTAGGGGACAGTGCAAACATAGCCTCCTCACCGCCGATGAAGCCAGAGCCCTTCCCGAATGCAAAGGCGTAGCCTGTCATCCACCACATCAAGGCTCCGAGGGAGCAGTCCACGAGGTTCTTGAAGATGATGCTAATGACGCTCACGGAACGGACGCCGCCGGCTTCGAGGAAGCAGAAGCCCATTTGCATGAGGAAGACGCACGCGCTGCACTGCAGCATCCAGAGGGTGCTGATGTCACATTGGGACATGGTCACACTGTTTAGTGCGTCTGTGAGGAGAGCCGATAGTTCTTCGAGGGTGTGGTTGGTAGGGACACTTGTTTCTTCTGCGTCGGGGGTGTACTTGGCGGAGGAAACCGCCGTCAGCGCCGCCACGAACGTCAGGTACAACGAGAGCCTTAGCGCCGTGTACAACGTGAGGTACGGTGTGCGCTGTGGCAGTGGGATCGCGAGGCTCACGACGTCCTCGGCACCCACCTTCTCATCCATCACATCCTTTGCGTCGCAGACCATATCACAGTACACACTACCGTGCGACTCATAATCATTCGTACGATACGCACCCGGACCTAGGCACTGCCGTGCAAGCTTTGTCCCCACGAACGTCCACAGAACAGCCCACACCGCCACCGCAGCCACAGCAAGCAGGTGCACACCCATAACCGTTCCACGGCCAGACCATTCGTATCCATTACGCTTGACGAGGTCCTCATCGACAAATAGTGCTGTAGCTACTACACCCCATATGCCTGCAAGGAGGTGTGATGAGACAGCGTCGAATGGGTCGAATAGGTAGTGTTTTTCACACATTTTGTGTCCCATGGTTGATATCACTGCTCCGACCGATCCAATCAAAAGACTGTACGCCATTGGGCAGTACAACCCTGCCGAGGTGCAGCTGACCAGCCCTGCTACCGTACACCTGGCGGTGTGCCGGAGAATCCATCCATTTCCTTCAGAAAGCGCAAGAGACGTGAGGCACGCACAACCCGCCCCTACCGTCAAAAAGCCTATCGCATGCGCCACAACCTGAGTGTCATCCGCCGACAGCAGGAGCAGACCGTACCATCCAAACCACATCAGAATCACACCGGTTCCCACCGAGAATTTATCGTGCGAGACTTCACGGAGCTTTGAGGGCACCATGACCAGCATCGTTGCTGCAGACGCCCCTCCAAATACGTGAATCACTACAGAGCTCCCTCCATCTAACAGCCCTGATCCAAGCCTCCCTGATGCTATAGGGGACAGCCACCCATCCGGCCCCCATACCCAATGCACGACCGGAATAAACCCGAAGGTGGACACAACGCAGGCCACCACGATATACGCCTCCCACGAGACCCGCCCTACCGCGCCTGCCGAGCATGCACCTAGAGTGATCACCATTTTTATCCACCATACATAGAGACCCATTGTGTCGTGAGCGGAGCTGCCTGCCCCTGGGGAGAGGGCGAAGTATTTTGTTGAGGCGCCAACAAAACCAGAGCCGCTTCCCGCGACCAGACCAAATCCGTACAGCCACCATGCAAGGCCGCACATCGCAAAGTTTGTGAAGGTGTGTGTCATAGTTGAGACAACAACACCACTATGAGCAGAGCCAATCTTCAAAAAAAGCTGTCCCAACGCAAGACACAACACAAAAAACCCGCTGGTGCCCAACCGAAGCGCTTCATTGTCTGCCGCAACCGTCGCGGCGCGGGCATACAAAACACTGTGGTTGGACAGAATGTCCTCCACAGTAAACATCGTGTAAAACTACAGTTGCGCCGGAAAAAGAACGGTGCGGTGTACGGGAGGGGGGGGAAGAAAGAGAGAGAGAGAGAGAGAAAAGAGAGACTGGGTTTAAGTTAGTTGTAGGAGAGTGGCGTGATAATAGGAAAGGGACGGTATTCTTTATAAAAAAGGGGGGGTTTAGGAAGATCGTTTTACAGTATCGGCAAAAAATGCGCTATTTTTTCTTTTTTTTTTTTTGATGAGCTGAAGAAACGGTCAGCCAGAGGGGTCGTGTTGTTTTTTTTTTTTTTTTGTCCAAAAAGAACAAAATAATAGACCCTCTTTCCCCAATCACAAATATTTACAAACAAATTCTCCTATATTTTTTCCCTTCGTTTTTTTTTAAAAATCTAACCCAAAAAAGCAATACCTTGACACTCTCCAGAAGAGCCAAAAACCACTTCTCTTTTACCCTTTCAACCCTTCTCTTTGGAATGCCTTGAAAAATGCTAGAAAAAGAAGAACCCCTCTCAACACACCATCGCGCTGACCCGCATCTGCTGCGCGGTTTCCGCCAGCTCTTTGTATCCTTTCTTTGCCTCGTTGTAGTTCGTTTCGAGGACTTGCACGGTGTTTTCTTGGACGGTTGCGGTCTCGAGGTCGACACGGTCCATTTCATAGATCCTACGTAGGATGAAATGCTTGAAGACATTCCGGTCTGTGCTGGCAGAGAGACAACGGTAGAGACTAATTTCAAAGAGCTCCCTCACGGTCGACACCGGAAGCAGCAGTCTCCGCGCCGCTGCAGCGGCCCTTCTCCTGCTCCACAACAGCTCCTCGACATCCACCTCCACAGGCCCAGCATAGGCCTTCCGCTTCGACTCCCTCAGCTTCTGCCAATCCGTCAACGCCGGATCACCTCTAAAAGCATCGTGCATGATATCCAAAGGTTCACGCACCTCATTTGACAACTTGATAAACACCTGCTCCTGAATCATCCTCGCCAAATGGACTTTCAAAGCGAAGGCTTCAAAATCCTGCCGTTCCTCCTCCTCCGCGCATTTTGCAGGTTCATAATGGACGCGAACCACCCCATGCGACGGAGCAAGAACTGTTTTCGCGTATTTCCAGATCCCGCTGACCAACGCAGATGCGTGGCCTTGGTTCTGGTGGATCGGGAGGGTAAGGAGTGAGGTAAGCGCCAGCATCTTCTGTCCAGGAAACAGAGGGTGGGTCTCCCCCTCACTGTAGCTGATAATCTCGAAGACGCCTGGAGTGGGGTTGGATGCACGCTGTTTGACGGTGAAGAACATATAGGTTTCGTCAAGGAGGGGGAGGCCGTTGTCGAATTCTTCAAATGCATAGCGTGCGACCTGCCCAGGGGGGCCCATCTTGGCGACAAAAAACTGCATTTTAATGAAAAGGTCGCGGTTGTCCAGACAAGGTGCAGCGTAGATGAAAAATTCATCTCCTGCTTCGCGGGATGCGTCGGTGCTGTACCGATGCAGGATGTTTCCTTGAAGTGGTGTGGCTGGCGAGGCAATCATCTTCTTGATGTCTGCCTCCGATGGATTCAACTTCGGTTTGAACTGCTCCCAGCAAGGATGTCTGCACACAGTTTCGGTCAAGGTGGTGTTCAGCAGGGCGTCAAACTTCTGTTGCGCGCGCGCCCCTGCGCCTGCGACGCCATGCTCGATGAGCACCGCACATCCACTCAAATTCGGTGCAAATAGAACCTCCGCGTCATACGGGCTACCCGGAAGCAAATACACCTTCGCAGTATCACCCATACGCACCTTCAAATCGCGGCCAGCAGAGGACGGCGGGATCGCAGTGCCCGCTGGAGAAGCCGCCGGCGCATTCTGCCCCGGAAGGCCAGGGGGCGGGGGAGGAGGCATGGCAGACTCCTGCCCTGGCAGTCCTGGGGGTAGGGGTGGGTCCATTGTTCTGAGAAAGGGGGTGTGGTAGATGAGGTTGAAAAAGTTGAAACACAATACAGTTGAACAGTGTACCTTTTGGTACAATAATCGGCGTGTACCGAGGGGGTGGGGCACCTAACCCATTGCAGTCCTACAGCGATTTTCGTGGTTTATATCTGATACGTGCTACCTCCCTGCTTCCACTCATCAGAAAAGAGATGTTGCAAAAACGCCTCGGGGCAGGCTGAAAATAAGATTGAAAATGGGGGATTCCTTTCGTTTTTTTCGTTTTTTGAAAACTTGGTTGTACTAGTGTAGACACCCGAGGATGAACTCCACTATACAAAACGCTGTTTTTTTTGTTGTTGTAGAGGCAGCGAATAATAAATAGAGAATAATATACATAGCGCTCTAATTAGAGTATTAGGGTATAATTAGAGTCTGGGATTTTGGGCCAAGTCAGTTAGAGTCCAGTTAGAGTATAATTAGAGTCGCTTTTCTTCAATTAGACTATAATTAGAGTGCAGTTAGAGCATAATTAGACTCTAACTACACTCTAATTATAGTCTAATTAGAGTAAAACAACAGGCTTCTTGTAGGTGCAAACGCCGTAAGGAACCGGTTCCCCTAAGGTTCCTCTGTAGGACCCAGGTGCCCAGATACCCACATAGCTGAAAATAAGACTTGGGGAACCGAGTTCTCAGCCGGACTGGGACACAATATGTGAAGGCGCTGTGGTCCGCCTGAAAGCGGGTCGGGGACCCGGTCGCGGGAGGGTGGGGGCCTAGTCCTAGTCCTACTGTACCTAGTACCCAGTACCGGGACTCGGGACCCGGCTTATTCTCAGCTATGGGCACCCAGGTACTCAGACCCGCGCAGTGGCACATGCCCTCAAGTGTGTGTGCCCCATACATTAGGGAATGCGATGCAAAAACTCTATGTGCACCTCCGGTGCAACGCCGCAGACAGGCCAAGCAGCGTTGGACTCAGAGGAATGCCTGCTGTGCAGGTATCAAACATGAGAAACTCCCAGCAACAAGGGGCGCCTTTTGGCGGGCATTATTGAAGGTGTTTGGGGTGCAAAATTTTCTACAAATGTTGATGCGCGGGTACAGAAGTGGTGTCTTGTTCTTTCATCTGTAGGAATGTAAATATCAATCGAATTTAACTACCACTAAGGGGTCGAAGGGGATAATCCCAGTATCAAAGGCTGTGTTGACGGGAAATCTATAGCGAGCATACGTTCATTTCAGCCGAAGAAATACTACTTATGAACCCAGGAGAGATCCAAGCCTCGCGTTGAACAACTACCCGCGATCGACAATACCAAAAGAGAATTCATAACAAAACAACACTGCCCCATACACACTAAATAGCCATGCTTCAAGTGCATGCCCCTGGGCCAAAATTCCTGTGCTAAAAAGGCAACAAGACCATCCACAAGGAGTGTGAATTGTGCACTGGTTTTCTGGGGGAACAAACAATATTTTCTTGTGTCTGGTTCTCTGCAAGCAGAGAACAGACTATCTGGATTACAAAGTCGAATTTCTTGCACTAGCTATGACCCCTGGGTTGATGGCTATAGCATTGATTGATGTGCCCCTCTTTATTGACCCTCTTATAGGACTCTAATTAGACTCTAATTAGAGTCCAGTTAGAGTATTAGAGTTCAGTTAGAGTTTTAAAGACTCTAATTATACTCGAACTGCCGACTCTAATTATCTAGTTAGAGTCTAATTGGAGCGCTATGTATAGAATAAGTATCACAGAATCGATGCAGGCCACACGAGCTGGACGATTACTGTACGATGCCAGCACCCCCGGAGAAGGAAAACACATAAAAGTCGCCACCTTGAGTTTTGAAAAGGAGCAGAGGTTCTGAAACGTTTTTGCTGTTGTTTTGCTTTTCTTTTTGTGTGTAGAGCCACACAAAAAAAAAGGGGGACAGAACTCATCGAAAAGAAGAGAGATTGTGGTTGCAAAATATTATTTTTTTTCTACGGCAAGATAAGTTTTTTTGAAGGATCCTACGTCCTCACACATGTCGTTGATAAGAAGTTTTTTTTTTTTTTTTTTGAAAAAAAAACTAATCTTCAGACTGGCAGACTAAAGAAGAAACAATAATACGGTACGATTGTGTGGAAGAGCACAAGAGGTCGGATGGTTCTCAAAGGACTACGATCTGCCAAACAAACAAAAAATAAACAAAAAAAAAAAAAAAAATTCCCCTTCACAGGGAAAGGAGGGAAGCATGATAGCAGACGAAGATAGAAATGGTTGTTGTGTGTGTTTTTTTGCCTCCCTCCTACTCTACTCTCGTTGTGTTGATTGTTGTACACCATACACAGTTCATATGTGGACCAGAACTCACTCACCTGAGGCAGCAAACCCCAGGGCACCTATGTACCGTGGACTAACATCCTCCTCTTGCAAGCAATGACTATTTATTCGACTGTCAAAAGGGTGACCCGTCTATTTGATAGTGTCCAAGCGACCAGACTTAACTGGCCAGTGGCCAAGAGGGTGAGACCTAGTCCACCGTGCACCCACTGTTTCAACCGGAATATTTAACTCCTTGGTTGGATTTTGTTGTTCATTTTTCTGTTTCTGTTCCTTTTCGTTTCGCTGTTGAAAAAAAAATGCTGAAACACGGAAGACACACGCACACTTTAAGTAATGCACCCCCTAAGATTGCGCAATAAATACGAACACCAATGCACCTAGATTCTTTCCTTTGTGAAACTGGGAAAAAAACCTCATCATAACTTCAGTTTTTCCTCCGCAGGTAGTAAACCACTGCAGAGACCACTGTGAGTGCGGAGGCTGCTGCGCAGAGCATTTTCTTTTGTTTTTTCTTCAGCTGGAAGGGCACCTTCTCCATGGCGGGGAGCTCGTCACTGCTGAAACCGATGCGGCCACGCCAGCGCTGCAGTGTGCTGTCATCCCAGACACGGTCGAGCACGGAGGCAAGCTTGTCAGGGTTGACATAACCAAACCAGTCGAGGCCTGCACTGTCGTACATCAAAACGTTCCCTGCATACGCATGCCCTCCAACGTGGCTGATCTTCCCAACATGCGCTGATTTGTTCTTCGCCAGATGCTGCTGCGCAAGATCTGCCAAAACCGGACCAGTCAACCCACACCGATCATCTCGCTTCGCATGCGCGCACACCAACACAAACACAGATTCCGCAGGAAGCTCTTCCAAACCAGACCCAGACGCAACCGCCTCTGCAATGCCAACCGCATCCGTCACAGCCGCAGAGCGTTTAACCTGCACCCTTGCCCCAGGAAGGAACACCAGCACATCGCAGCTGCGAAACCCTGAGAGGTTTACCAAAGACACCTTCGCTGCCTTCGGAAGCGCACTGCTCAGACTGCGGACAAGATCTTCGGGGGCGGAGGTGCCACCCAGCTTGGATGCCCACTCTGTGGCGGGGGTGTCTGTGCAGACGACAACGTGGGCAGCAAACTTCTTGAGATCGCCCCTGCAGCGGTCTGCACCGATGTCTCGGCAGAAGCCGCACTTCGCGTCGTCCAGTGCCTCAATGTCGACCAACGTGCTCTGTGACAACTTCCCCTCGTAGCTAGACTTTTCGCAGTGGAGGCTAACCTGCTGGGTCATCTTGGGAAAGAAACAAAGAGGGGAGTGATGCCTTTTGTGGTGTCAGATGAGAGAGAAAGAAGGAGATCTAGGATCAGTGTGCCCCTGGTGGTGGTTGTTGAGTGAAATCCTGTGAGGTCAAAACCACAAAAACGGGGGAGAGTAGGGTGTGCTGTCTTTTACGTACGGGGAGTGAGATCAGGAAAACGCAAAAACCAAAAAAATGTGGAAATTTTGATTGGTGTTTGTATTCTCAATTCCCCCCTTCCAACCTTACCTGAATGGGCATATATGAAAGAGAAACTAACATGAAGGAGCTTCTCTTCAGCTCATTAGTAAAGAAACGTCGGAAAAGCTCTGTTTTGGACAAAGATTGGGCATAGTTTTGGCGTAAATCAGCCTCAAACAGGTTGATGGCGTATTGTGCCTGAAGGAATCACAAGAATGGCGTACTTCGTTTGTCACGTCAATAACTATATTTTTGAGGTATGAATAAAGAGAAGTTGAAAGTGCAAAAGTGCATAGGTTAGGGGGCGTAGTTAGGAGAGAACGAAAGTTGAAATATGATGAAAAGAGATCATCCCATGGGAAGGGTTTCCTCTTCACACGCAGTGGAAACGTTGTGACTTCACTTTGCTGGGACACACAAATACACGACGTGGTCCAGGACCAATTTCACTTGTCATACATTGTGACAAGTGAAACTGACGACAAGTGGTCGCTTGTCATGACAAGTAATTTACATGTCATTTAACTTGTCACTTTTATGACAAGCGATTTCACTTGTCAGGTGCCTCTGGACCACGTCGTGCACTGTGTCTCTGAGTAAGTGGCAAAAAGTAGTAAAATAACCTCGGTTTAAAGCTATTTCGAGATTCTGATAGATCCCTAGATCTCCCTAGACGTATCAAAGCTACTTCACTAGTGACTTTTAAAGCGAAAAGGGGTGGAAAGAGAAATCGAAAGGTGCAAACGCCTCATCGTTCCTCGGGTGACCAGGCACGGGCTCTGCATTACAGAAAAAAATTCGACTTGAAATACAAAAGCCCTCTCATGACAGTGCACTTTTGGTGCACCAGGGTGGACCAGATCCATGCTGAATCTAAATAGTATAGGTTAAAGGGGGAGGAGTAAACTGGTGGATAAAAATATATGGCTAGTTTTTTCTCAAAAAAAAGGGGGATTAGTTGTAGTGAGGGGGATAAAACAAAAATCTCTTTTTCAATATCCCACCCAAGAAAAATCCACAAAAAGCGTGGGTGTGGGAAATGGGAGATAACTGTAGTGGGGGATAAAAGGTTGACTCGAAATACAAAGCCCCTCTCGTGACAGTGTACCTAAAAAAAACTGGGAGGAAAGGGGGGGTTTTGGGGGACAAACAACACAAAAAAAAAGCGTAGTTGAAACTGTGCTAAAACGCATCTCGGTCGAGCTCATGCAAAGCGTGGGACGTGGGTGTTCCGTAAGAGAACGGAGGCGGTTCACAACCGCTCGGTGAATCACTCTTTTTGAGGACTCCTTACATAGTGGGGGGAATCGACACGGACAGTAGAGGGGGTAGGGACCCGGGGTAGGGTAGCAGTATTCAGTACCTGGATTCTGAAGAAGGGTGTCTTCCTTGGGGCTACCGCGAAGTGCAATGCGGACTCCAGAACTCATTAACAGACAGCACATTTCTGATCTGGCAGTCCTTCCATGAGCTCTTCACTGCTGAAACCGATGCGGCCACGCCAGCGCTGCAGTGTGCTGTCATCCCAGACACGGTCGAGCACGGAGGCAAGCTTGTCAGGGTTGACATAACCAAACCAGTCGAGGCCTGCACTGTCGTACATCAAAACGTTCCCTGCATACGCATGCCCTCCAACGTGGCTGATCTTCCCAACATGCGCTGATTTGTTCTTCGCCAGATGCTGCTGCGCAAGATCTGCCAAAACCGGACCAGTCAACCCACACCGATCATCTCGCTTCGCATGCGCGCACACCAACACAAACACAGATTCCGCAGGAAGCTCTTCCAAACCAGACCCAGACGCAACCGCCTCTGCAATGCCAACCGCATCCGTCACAGCCGCAGAGCGTTTAACCTGCACCCTTGCCCCAGGAAGGAACACCAACACATCGCAGCTGCGAAACCCTGAGAGGTTTACCAGGGAAACTTTTGCTGCCCTCGGAAGTGCTTTGCTAAGTCTGCGGACAAGATCTTCGGGGGCGGAGGAGCCACCCAGCTTGGATGCCCACTCTGTGGCGGGGGTGTCTGTGCAGACGACAACGTGGGCAGCAAACTTCTTGAGATCGCCCCTGCAGCGGTCTGCACCGATGTCTCGGCAGAAGCCGCACTTCGCGTCGTCCAGTGCCTCAATGTCAACCAAAGTGCTCTGTGACAATTTCCCCTCGTAGCTAGACTTTTCGCAGTGGAGGCTGACCTGCTGGGTCATCTTGGGAAAGAAACAAAGAGGGGAGGGATGCCTTTTGTGGTGTCATGAGGGAGAGAGAGAGCAAAAAAGGGTAGAAAAAGTGAATTTGAAAGGTGCAAACGCCTTGCCGTTCATCTGCAGACGCAGACACTAGTTCTCCGATGTTATCGAACCCCAAGAGAGAGCACTTCATTGGTATGCACGTAGAAATAAATTGAAATTGAAATACAAAAGCCCTCTCATGACAGTGTATCAGATCCATTTCGTGGTTTACATCTGAAAGAAAAGGTGAAGTTAGTGGAAACGAAAAATCGGTAGGGGGTTTTTTTGGGTCTTTTTTTTTGGAAGATAATATAAATGGTAATAGGTTCTATGTACAAAAAATGGGGGGAATTTGGGGGGATAAACAACACAAAAAAAATTCTTTGGGAGGAATGGGCTGGAAACAAAAAAAAAAGACCTTTTTTTCGGGAGACGCCCATTATCTCTCTCTCTCCTGGCCCTTTTTTATGGTATTTTTTTTTTTCCTCTTTCTTTTTTTTGTCAGCCCGAAATATATCGTTTGGTACGTTTCTCTTTTTGTGAAGACTACGAACGCTTTTGCAAAGAAGCTCTAACCCATTGCTTCCCCGCAACAGAAATCATTTCCTTTCAACAGAAAAAAATATATATCACAGAATGTGTTCTGTCACGGTAATCCCTGCGTCACCCTCCCAGCTGTGCCCCACCCACTTCCGCCACTCCAGGGTGTTGTGATGCGCGGGCTTGCCGTGGTGCTTCTGAATCGACGCAAGCCAGCCGACCCCATTTTTGATGTCCTCCTCCGTCCCTACTGCCCAGTAGCCGTTGTTGTCGTACATCTTGAAGTCATTGTAGACTAGGGTTCTTGGGTTTTTGGGGTGAGGACGGTACGTACCACACAAGATAGGAACACCTGGAACGTACACACGAACGCTTGGGAACGCTGCTTCTACTCCCCCTCCTCCTCCCCCTCTTGGTGGACTAGGTACATACGGTGCAAGCGCTGTCGCAGCAGGTGCACCGCCTGCTGATGCATCTGGTGG
Organism: Rhynchopus sp. YZ270_cl-10; assembly: GCA_964035575.1. Taxonomy (NCBI): domain Eukaryota; phylum Euglenozoa; class Diplonemea; order Diplonemida; family Diplonemidae; genus Rhynchopus; species Rhynchopus sp. YZ270_cl-10. The sequence continues at coordinate 998,998 of OZ037924.1, read as the reverse complement.
CGGTGTTGCAGCGCGGCTTTGGTCACGAAGACGCCGAGCATGCTCCGCAGCGTGCTCTGCAGCTCTGGCAGCGTAGAGCGCGTTGTCGCGGGCCTCTTGCTTGCGGCGGTCCTCAGGGTTGGGGTTGTCGTACTCTGCTGGGCGTGGCGGGCTGGTGCTTTCATTGGGTGCATTGGTGATGCAAAGGGTAGGTGTTGAGGCACGTACCCGCTCTGCAGCGGAAAGCGCCTGCTGTGCATTGTCCAGCGCAGCTGCAACATCGCGCGCCGCATCACGCTTGCGTTCCTCCGGGGGGAGAAGCGAACGCTGTGCCACAGCCTCCTCCTGAAGAAGCTCCTGCGCACGCCGCTCGGCCTCATCCGCTCGCTCCAAAAGCGCAGCCGCCTCCTGGCGATACCCCGCAGCTGCACTGAGCAGCTCATCCGAACGCTGTGTCTGCTTCTCCCCCAACGCTACCCATTCAGAAGACCCAGACGGCACACCCTGATGCGGCTCCATCGTCGCCGCTATAACGTTGCTTCCATGAGAGACACACCAATGACCATTCCGGCTTGCAATTGAAAACGCGCCGTTCACCCAGGATGTTTCGGTTATTTGTTCAAACCATCCGTTAGCCTGCGGGGAGCAGGGGAAATGCAGCTTGAGGTGAGCCGAGGTGGAGGAGGTGGAGAGCACCTTCGTGAAGGGGTCGTGGTGCCATTCGGAGCCCTGGCGGAGTTCCCAGTGGGGGATGTTGCCGGGGAGGGTGCCGTGGTGGGGGGTGGCGGAGCGGACCCAACCTTGCTCTTCGGAACCGTCGCCGCCGACGTACCAGCGGCCGTCCAGCGCAGTGAAGAGAATGCGGTTGCCCAGCGCACCCCCGTCGGCAGTCCACACAGCGTGCCCACGGTATTGCGCAGAGTTGACGTACACACCCTCCGCCTGCGGCTGTCCTGCACATTGCACCACAACGTACGCAGGGCCGTCAGAAACTACCGGTTGCGTCGCGACCATCATGACAGGGTATGGACGTTCATTCTGTAAAGGCATAGGGTGTGTGAACATGAGAGGGGAGGGGAGGAGGGGAAAGGGGGGGAGAGGGATGAACTAAATGCGAGGGTAGCTTGTGAGGGTCTTTTTGTGAATTTTGTAGAATTTTTTTTTTTTTTTTTGAGTGATGTGGTTTTCCCATCGAGAGAGGGTTATTCGTCGTTTTCTCATAAAAAGGTTAGGGAAAAGAAGGGGGTGTTTTGAGAAAAACGAAAAAACCCAGTCAACGGAAAAGGGCGAAGCAACACCAATCATGAAACGCATTTTGGACAGAGAATTATTTTTTTGTTTGTGTTGTTGCGACGTCAACAATCGCCTTACGTACTCTACCCTGGGGAGGTGTACGGAAAGTATAGACGCAGGCCGTCTGAGGACCCAAAGAGCATTTTTTTTTTTTTTTTTTTTTTTTTTTTTTTGTTTTTAAAAACTTGGTTGTATTAATGTCGGCACCCGAGGATGAACTCCACTATGTGTTTTGTTTGTTTTTTTGTTTTTTGAAAACTTGGTTGTATTAGGGTAACCCTAGAGTGTGCTCCACTACGTTTTTTGTTATAACCCCCCTCATCTTGAGGGATGGCAATACGTCGGAGAGGGGGTGGGAATTGCTTTCGGGGAAGGTAAAAACAGAGCATCATCCACACAATAAAAGACAAGCAAAGTTTGATAGCGCAAAACCTCTCTGGGACGCACCGAAAACAAAACTTATACAAATATACACTCTCATTTCTCAATCGAATTTGAGCAAACCCCACACACCTCCACCCCCCTTACCGCCCCCCTCCATGACAAAACATCATTTATTATTTTGTCTCAACAATCCCCAAAAAAACCCCCCTTTTTTGTAGTTTCGACAACCGAGGACGGGGTTCTGTACAACAAGGTCGCCTGAAGGGCTAATGAATTTCAAAGGTATAGATGCAGATCATCCTCAACCCAAAGAAATCTCTAAGTTTTTTATCTTTTATAACCAACCCCATTGCAAGATACAATGTTGTTTCCATTTGGGAGTGCGTCGATTGAGAATGTGCACTTGGTCATCTGCTCGGCAACCTGCATGGCACATTGGGTGTGCTCGGTGATAGGTCCGCAGAGGTATCTACTCTGCCCTTCCGCGAGCGCAGCGAGGATGACCAATTGGTCCTGCATCCACTCATCGACGCACACCTTCCGTTCGGTCTGCTCCTTCAGCGCCTTCACCGCTTGAGCGGTGATCCCTTCTAGAGTACCCCTCTTCTCCCTCACCGCAATCCCACCTAGCAGACACCCCGAATCAGTCGTGGCTGTCAACACTACTGCAGCCCCAGAAGCGTTCTTTGCTGTCTGCGCAGCCTCTACCGCCACTTCCACCTCCACCTCCACACCTTTGTATACCTCAGACAGTGCACGCAATACATTTTGCTTTAGATGCGCTGCTTCTTCCGCAGCGTTGGGTCCCTGAGTGACAAAGCAGTACCCCTTCACCGCCACCACCTCTCCTGCAGTAACTAATGTAACCGGAGTTAAAGCGGACCCTGCCATAGCAGTAACCTCCATTACCATGGTCCCTCCCCCTCGAGGGAAGACACCCCGTTTGCATCGGGTGATTTTCGCGTCTGCGCCAAAGCGAGCTGCATGAGGGAGGAAAACATATCTCAGATAGTCTAACGGAGGAGACATCCCGACATCTGTTCCTCCAAGCGCAGTGAAGCTGTTTGTTGTGTTCTCAGAAGGCGCAAAGAGGAGAAGTGGAAACGCCGTTTGGGTCAACAAAGTGCAACTTCCTGCTGTGATCGCATCAGCGGTGACGTTTCCACCAAGGAGAGTGGCTGGGGTGAGAGTGGTTTCGGTAGACCCCAAAGAAGCCCCAGAGAGGTCGCCCCCAGACATAGTGTGGCAAAGTTGTACCCCGGCAAGGTGCTGGTTTTTCAACCCCGGTGGGTTTCTCGAACCGCGAATGTTGTGCACAGTAACCGGTGTCCCCAACAAAGCGGAGTACGCGAAGGCATTCCGCAAGATCTGCCCACCGCCTTCCGCGCCATCAAGGGTAACACCCGACATCGCTCTGAACCCTCTGCACGGTGTGTAAATTGAAAGGGAGTGGGGTAATGCTCGCCTAAACCTGCGCATATTGGATGGATCTTTGTATGCTGGGGGAGGGGGGGCTATTTGAAAAGAAAAATGAAACAGAATTTAAAAAAAAAAATTTCCTTTTGATTTGACCCTGCAACATTATTGAAATAACATTGATTATCAATGGTGCACTCCAAATATGCCTTTTTCCTCATCTGTTGAACGGTCAGCCACAGAGTGTAGTTATTTTTTTGGGGTAAGGACATTCTGGTACCCCCAAGTTTGACTTTTGGACAATTCAGACCCACAAGGTTTCGATAAAGACAATTCAGACCCACAAGGTTTACGATAAAGACACTTCAGAACCACAAGGTTTGCATTTTGGACAGTTCAACCCCACAAGGTTTGCACTTTGGACAGTTCAGACCTTGTGGGTCTGAAGTGTCCAAAATACAAACCTTGTGGTTCTGAACTGTCCAAAAGTCAAACCTTGTACGTGTTTTCTTCTTCTAAGGTGCTTGCTCTCCATACCTAGACCCTCGAATTTTTTTTCTTGACCCCATACATATGGGTGCATTTCGACGATTTGAGGCCATTCAAAGCAAAAGTTGGCACTTTTGATCATCTGCGGGGGTCTAAAACACGGTTTTGCGTACACCACGCTGGATGATAGGGGTCACATCATGTGGCCATATATCAAGTTACACCGCAAAAATCTACCAGACCCTGTCTTCGTGCACCTTTTTTCACCCACCCACACCCACACCTCCCCACCCATCCCTCACAGGATTACACCAAAATAATGAAAATTGGGTTTCAAGTACCCTGTTTCTCTCAGAAGTCAGTCACTGCTATCCAGGGAGCATAGCTAGTGCAAGAAATTCGACTTTGGAAACTTTCCGGAAAGTCTGTCCTCTGCTCGCGGAGGGACGAGGCACAATAAAATATTGCGTTCCCCCAGAAAACCAGTGCACATTTCACACTCCTTGTGGGTGGTATTGTTGCCTTTTTTTTTTTTTTTTTTTTGTACTCAGGTAGCTACGTAGCCTTCAGGGAGGCAATCGTGTGCTAATACAGAAAGTATCAGTCAAGGCTGTCCTTACAGACGCATGCCAAAGCGGCCGCCACATGGGTGTGGACTTTAGATTGAAGTTTCATCATTGTACTAGCCCAGGGAGGGTTCCCGGCTACCGGCGAGGTCTCTTCCAATCCGTTCCCTAGTTTCCTAGGGGGGCCTCCTTGGCTTCACTGGCTAGGGCTCTGCAGGTCCCTCCACACATGTTGTGTGCCTGCCTTCAGCACCCAGGGTAGCATACCCAGCACCTTTTACCCTCAGGTCAGACCTTCATAGAGTTTCAGGAGGAGTGCCACAAAAGGGCCCCCGGATGCAATTTAACGTCCAGCCCAGGACGTTTTCCGCTTTTTTGTCACAGTAATTTTGGCCCAGGCATGCTCTTGAGCATGACAATTTAGTGTGTATGGGGCAGGGTGTTGTTTTGTTCTGAATTCTCTAGTTATCATCTAAGTCAATCGCGGGTGGTGGTTTGTGTAGCGTGAGGCACTCTTTTTAACAAACTTTCTGCAGTTGATAATAACCTTTAAGGGGGGGTGGTTTGCGGACGCTGCCATATGCACTGTTGTTATTTCTTCGGATTTATCATCATACAGCGTAACATGGTGGATTCGCCTGGTCGACACAACCTTTGATAGATATGGGATAACCAACCCCCTTCGACCCCTCGTGGGTTCACTGAACAAGCCTAGACAAGTGGTAGTTAAACGCGATTGAACATTTAAATTCCTAGAGATGAAAGAACAAGACAACGCTTCTGTACCCGCGCATCAAAATTGTGGAAAACTTTGCACCCCAAACACCCTCAACAACGCCTGCCAAAAGGCGCCCCTTGTTGCTGGGAGTTGGTTCTCATGTTTGATACCTGCACAGCGGGCATTCCTCTGAGTCCAACGCATGTTTGGCCTGTCTGCGGCGTTGTACGAAGACAGGGTCTGGTAGATTTTTGCGGTGTAACTTGATATATGGCCACATGATGTGACCCCTATCATCCAGCGTGGTGTACGCAAAACCGTGTTTTAGACCCCCGCAGATGATCAAAAGTGCCAACTTTTGCTTTGAATGGCCTCAAATCGTCGAAATGCACCCATATGTATGGGGTCAAGAAAAAAAATTCGAGGGTCTAGGTATGGAGAGCAAGCACCTTAGAAGAAGAAAACACGTACAAGGTTTGACTTTTGGACAGTTCAGAACCACAAGGTTTGTATTTTGGACAGTTCAGACCCACAAGGTCTGAACTGTCCAAAGTGCAAACCTTGTGGGGTTGAACTGTCCAAAATGCAAACCTTGTGGTTCTGAAGTGTCTTTATCGTAAACCTTGTGGGTCTGAACTGTCTTTATCGTAAACCTTGTGGTTCTGAATTGTCTTTATCGAAACCTTGTGGGTCTGAATTGTCCAAAAGTCAAACTTGGGGGTACCAGAATGTCCTTACCCCTATTTTTTTTTGTTTTTGTTTTTTTTTTGGGGGGGGGATAGGGGCGTCTCCAAGTATTACGTTAGCCGGAAGGCTTCGTGGTGGACGGAAAACTCACACTAAAAAAGAGGGGGGTGAAGCTGGCAATCGGTGCAGACAATGTGCTGGAATACAAAGGCACATAAATATAATGGGATAGCATACCCATAGGATGGTTACCTTTTAAAAAGCACGCTGCTCGGAGAAGGACCATGTTGAGCCTCGGAGAGGGGGCCACTTATCATGTGTGACAAGCAATAAAGATAAACAAGCACATTTTAGAGGGTGAAGGAGACCAAACGACCAAAGGACCAAAAGAGAGAAAAAGAAGGTTTACTTGAAGCCCGCTCGTGACAAGGTACATTTACCAACAAAAATGCTCGAGAGACTCCTTTCTCTTTGCTTGTTGCTCAAAAGACTAAATAGGGAGGAGAAAAAAAATAAAGGTTTTGTTTGTTGTTCGCGCCACTTTTTCCCCCCCTCCCGACTTGATAACGATAAATATGCAAAATTACGGTTTGATTGTGTTTGCCCGAAGTACAGAAAGTGTTGAGCACAGGGGAGAAAAGAGGGGAAAACAAGCGGGGAGGGGGATAGGCAGACGCAAGACGAGGGTCTCGAGCATTTTGTAATACCGGAAAGGCACCCATTTTTTCGGAATCAGCGACGCTGGGAAAGACTGCCAAACAGCATACAAACAAAAGCCCGCCACACGCCGCCATTGTGGGTTTACAGTCCCCGGAGGGTGTGGTGTTTGATAACGGATTTAGAGTGTGCAACGCCTGAACGGAGTATAGCCCACTAGGGTGTGTGGGTGGGGATATGCACACCACTGTACACTAGAAAAACACATTACACTACAATATACAAAATAAAGAAAAAACCCCCCCTCTCCCCTCTCCCTTCACGATGCCGAGTCTGTTGTCAGACAAGTGAAATGACATGTCAAAGACAAGCAAACCACTTGGCATTGACAAGTGGTTGCTTGTCATCTATTTCACTTGTCATTTCACTTGGCACGTGACATGTCATGACAAGAGACTACGGCGTCATGTTCCTTCCTCTCACCAATATCCTGTAAAGGACGTTGATACATACCGTAAAAAAAAAAAAAAAATGCTGGGATCCCCGGCCCACACCTATTGCGTGCCTCTGGCCAAAATTTATGTTCTCAAAATTCTGATCGTTGTGAACCACCCCGTCTCCTCCTCTGAGCAGCCTTGGTAGCTTTGCAGCCACTGGTGATCCACAAGCCGTAGTGGGTGCCATCCTTCTTATCAGTAATTCAGTACATTTACAAAAGAAACGGTCATGGCACCCAAAGGTTCCTGGCGAAGCCACAGATACGCAACAATTTCTAAAAACTGTTGCCATAAAATTGGTAATTATCGTCAGGAAAATGCCCGCTGCTGGAAATCGGCCAAAAATTCTGGGACAATTTGGGGGAAATCAGAAACTTGGGACATTTTTCTGCCCCAGCATTTTTACGTGTACGGTAATACGAAGAAAATAACCCAACACATAAAATATTACATAGTCGAATCATAGTAATTCGGGTGAGTCATGGCACGTCTGTGGGGGAACAAATCCTGTGGCATCGGGCACGAATCATATCTGAAGGATGGATGTTTAGAATGTGAGCTTCAAAAATATCACACATAAATAATGGAATCTGGTAGCGCCGCTGTTTTCTCTTTGTCTTTGAATAATTGATACCGTGTAGACACCTCACTTTTTTTAATATTTCCCCCCCCTTTTTTTGTATAGCTCCACGCAGCCTTTCCTCGCCTATCTCTCGTTTCGTGGACACCACTACGTCCTACTCCCGCCTCTACCCTTCAGGTAACGAACGGGGATCAATGGAAGGGTAATTAGGCGCAAAATAAAATCAGGGTTTTCTCTTGTTTTCTTTTTCTCTTTTCTTTTTTGGGATCGACAATCACTAGACACATGACATGAGAAAGGTCTGTGTGGTCTGGATGCACACCCTGCACACGGATCACATGAATATCTCCACCTCGCCGCTCTGCAGCCACTTCTCGCTTTGCAAGGTTATTGTTCCGTTCATGAGACCAACGACGGTGCCGATAATGGGATCCGACCCGCCGTACGCCAGGATCTTGTCTGTGTCACCTGCTTCGAATGCTGCACAGTAATCGGACGACCAGCTCCACTCATCGTTGCGGTTGTCCTCGTCTTTGTCGCACGACCCATCCCTGTGCCCCTTCAGGTCCTCCCTCGGGGCAAGTTGATACAGCGTCATTCTGTCCTGATCCGGCTGCGTCTCAGAGTTGACACTCCACTTAAAAATCGGGCGAATGGAATTGTTGTTGAGCAGCGCGGTCGCCTCGTCCCCCATTGCGCCGAACAAAGAAAAGATGCGCAGCTCCCGCACCGCATCAAGCAGAGTCTCGGACAGCCGCAGGGTCTGCCCCAACGCATTCACGAACAGCTGGTCCTCTGGGCCTATCCTTCCGTAGAGCACGTTCCCCGACACAAGGGCGACGGACATCGCTGTCGGGGGGTGCTGCTCTTCCAAGAGCGCCGCAAAGATGTAGGCCTTTGTTGTGTGTGCACGGCTGCGCTTCGAGAGGTTCCATGTCACGGTGATGCGGTTCCCGTTGATGCCGTGGATGCTGCCCTCCGTTCGGTCTGAGGTGTTGGAGATGCGGACAATAATACTATTGATACGTCTGGTCAGCTCCATCAATGACCGGGACACCTCGTGTTCGAAGTTGACGTAGATCTGTCCGACTGTTCCAGACGTGAGTTTCAGTGCCCTCTGCGTTTCACGCTGCGACTGAGCATCGTAGCCCGGCTGTTCAGGGTGCACGCTGGATCCACGTCTGGACCCGCCTTTCAAGCTCATCTTTGGTACGCCTGGCTTGAACGATCGGAACGACGCCAGGGTTGACGCCCCGCTCTTCTTGTGGTGTGGAATCGGTGTCTGCTTCGGTCTTTCTGCGTTCGGAAAGATAAGCGCGAGGGTGTGTGCACCAGGGACACCCTTGAGTGTGACGTCCTTCAAGATATCCATCTCCACGTCCACCGTGTCGTAGAAGCACTCTGCCAACAGCAGCTCCTGCGCATCCTCTGTGATCGCGACAGCACCGCCCTTCGCAGCAGCCTCCAGGCGAGATGCCTTGTTCACAGTCGGCCCGGAGTAGTCGCAGCGTGTTGTGATGGGGTTCATCTCGAACTGCACGTCGCCGTAGTTGACGCCTATCCGCACCAAGATGCCGTACCAGTCGCCGTCGCGGCAGTGCGGCAGCATCGCAAGCGCCTCCGGCCAGTCGAACGACTCAAACAACCCCTTCTGCACATCAATGGCAAACCTCGTTGCAGTCTGCAGCGTCGCAAAGGCAACCATAAAGGCGTCACCAATGGTTTTGACTTCATAGCCGTTGTGCGTTTTGATGCACTTCCGGATGATGCGGTTGTGTACACGCAGAGCTTCACGCATGTCAGTGGGGCAGGCCTCCCACGAGGCGGTCGAGCCTTTGATGTCCGTGAACACAATCGCAGCTTTTCCGTCTGTTCCCGGAGCGATCTGGCATTCGTCGTCATTATCGTCATTCACCTCAAGCAGACTGCGTGGGAGGAAGCGGCGGTATGCACGAAGGTTCTGCAAGAGCTGCCAGAACATATCACGGAAGTCTCTCATGTGGGGCACACTGTTCAGCACCGCCTCAGCCCCCTCAAGGTCGAAGTTGGCAAGCTTGCTCGCAATCTTCTCAGCAAGGATAACAGAGGTCACAGCCATCTCCCGCTCCCTCCCCATCTTCTCCATGTAGTCGTAGGAATGTGCCTTGTGCTCGTGTATGTCCAGGCCAAGAATCTCGGCGTCAATATGCGCCCGATCGCCAAAAGTGTATTTGCAGAAAAAATAGATACCGAGAGACCACAGAACACACCACGCCATCACCACTGCGCAGTAGAGCAGCTGCACACCAAGCTGTGTGCCACCCCCGCCCAGGAACAGTCCGTACCCCGACACCTCCCTCTCAAGCGCAGCCTCCATGATCTCCTCGTTGCAGAACAGCCCCGTGGCGATGCAGCCCCACAGCCCACCCCCAAAGTGCACAGCGCCAGCATCCACAACGTCGTCAATCCGAAGGCGCATGCGTAGCTTGTGGATAGCGAAGTAGAAGACCACGCCTACTGCTCCGATCAGAGGGCTGAACGCTATCTCGACGTAGGCACAGGCTGAGGTGATTGAGACGAGACCGACAAGCACGCTGTTGCATGCGTGTCCAATGTCGAGATAGCGCAGAAATATTAATGAGATGACAACACCAAACACACCGGCACCACAGCTCGACATCAGAGTCGCTATTATGGCCTGCGAGGCTACTGCGCTGCCAGCACCGTTGAAGTTCACAACACTCCCACCGTTGAACATAAACCAGGAAAACCACAAAAGTAGTGTGCCTGCTGCCTGCTGGAACTTATTGTGTGGCGACACGATTGCCTGTCCTTCCTCCGAAAACAAGTCGATATTGTCACGCAGTTTGCGTGGCCCAATCAAGTAAGCCAAACAAAGAGCACTGGTGCCTCCAAACAAGTGGATCACACCACTCCCCGCAAAGTCCAGCAGACCGTTCCCCCAGATGCGGTCCTCGGAAAACGCACTCAGGAACCCTGTCGAGCTCCACCCCCAGTGCACCACCACGGGGTACGTGAACCCACACGTCACCACCACAAACAGGCAGTACGCGTACAGGTTTATCCGTTCCGCAACAGCACCACTCACAATTGTGCACGATGCTGTCATGTAGGTGAAACTCAGGAAGAAGTGCGCCATGCTTCCAAAGAGCGCATCACCTGGCTTAGGGGACAGTGCAAACATAGCCTCCTCACCGCCGATGAAGCCAGAGCCCTTCCCGAATGCAAAGGCGTAGCCTGTCATCCACCACATCAAGGCTCCGAGGGAGCAGTCCACGAGGTTCTTGAAGATGATGTTGATTACGCTTACGGAACGGACGCTGCCGGCTTCGAGGAAGCAGAAGCCCATTTGCATGAGGAAGACGCACACACCGCACTGCAGCATCCAGAGGGTGCTGATGGAGTCTGCCGTGAGGCGCACCCTATTCACTGTTTCAGACACAGCGATGCTGAGCTCAAAGGCGCTGAGGGTTATGTTATTCATATCAAGCATGTCGTTATAGTCAGTTACATTGAAAGACACGACGCATGTGATCACACTGCACACCAGCGCGAGACGGACCCACCCTCTCCACGTGCCTCTTCCTACTCCCAACATTTCTGTACCACCTGTGGACGTAGAGAGGTGGGAGGTAACGTCTGATATTCCTATCAGAGTAGGGAGGGGGACAAATGTGGGGGGAATGAGTGGCATTGCAGTATAAGAAGAGAAACCTTGAAGTTGCAGAAGATTTGATTTGAAGAAGATGTAAAAAAAATGCCGCCCCCCCTCCACGAAAAAAAATATATGCTTCCTTTGTCGACCGTGTTAACGCACCGACCTGAAGATTTTCCCCCCCTACAAACGCTTCCCTAAATCCATCAGGAGGAACGCTTCATTC